>JBAKBP010015243.1:0-56042 GCA_037953745.1 Lithodes maja | reverse complement strand
CATTATTATCGCGCCTCCTTAACTGGGAATGTATTTGCGTGAAATGCATGTTAAGTGTTTTATGTACTGTTGGAATGGCTGTGGATGTGTGTGTAGTCTGTATTTAGCCAATTGGCGACATTGGAAACGAAGGCTTAGGGTGGATCTGTATGGTACCATTCTCACTATAGACGGTACCGTCTCGCCCGAAGGCTTAGGTAGCCATCAGCTTAGGTGAACCATATGATACCCATCTCGCCTTGTACCATTTTTGCCAACCCCAGATGGGACGTCACAACGTCGTCCACTTATTCCAGGTACCTATTTACAGCTAGGTGAACTGAGGCTAACACATGAAAGGAGACAAGCCCAATTTGTCTCCGCCCGGTCTGGGATTGAACCCCCGACCCTCGTGTGTGAGACGAGAGCTCTACCTACTAGGCTACGGGCTGTGTGTGTGTGTGTGTGTGTGGGTGTGTGTGTGTGTGTGTGTGTGTGTGTGTGGTGTCTTGAAAGTAGGGTCGACAGTTTAAGTGTACACACGTCTTTAAATATTTTGAAACTGTTTTAGATTTAGTTAGTAAATTTAGGTTACATTAGGTTAAGTTTGATCTAGATAGTTTTATTTAGGTTTAACAAATCGAAAAATGTACTCGTAAGCTTACATAAATAACTTTGTACCGATTAATGCACCGTCACTTGTCTGTGTGTGTGTGTGTGTGTGTGTGTGTGTGAGCGTGTGTGTGTGTGTGTGTGTGTGTGTGTGTGTGTGTGTGTGTGTGTGCGCCAGTGCTTGTATGTGTGTGAATGCCTTAGTTACCCATCTATACAGCCCATCCCACTACCCAGAACTGACCAAATCCGATACTAGGAAAATAATATACAGTATATGATATACCAAGAAACATGATTACATATGTATGAAGGTAGAACAATAGAGAAACTTTGATAGATTGACATGAATATATACAGTATATATATATATATATATATATATATATATATATATATATATATATATATATATATATATATATATATATATATATATTATATAATATATATATATATATATATGTATAATATATATATATATATATATATATATATATATATATATATATATATATATATATTCAAAAGGAAAAGGGTAGCCAAAACAAGGAAGATCCCCATCTTCATATTTATTGCAATATTTCGGACTCTGCGTCCATCATCAGGTCAGTACACGATCCTATAAAATGAAATTACCATACATAAAATTTCGTAAATAGAAGGACCCGTAAAATAGTTTAAATACAAAGTAAATAAGGGTATAAAATACCTAAAGATACGTTATCCTGGAGGACAACTCACTGATATCATCATTAATATATATATGAGATACCGTTCCAAATAAAACAATGGACATATACTGTACTGTACTGCACTTGTGTCTAACGGAAGATCCGTGTTACGAGGGAGAAATGCTAAGTGAATACTCGAGTTAGTTTTACACATTTATTATAAGGGGATAGTTAGAGAGTTGAGTCATATACATATCGACAGTAGCCAGTGATCAATACTTATGACATGTATATTTACAGGTAGTCAAATGAACATGCCTGAGGGACATCAACAAACAATTATAATTAAACGTAAGACATCAAACATTACAAAACATTAATAGAAGATGCAAGGATGATTACATGAAGATCCTAACAGTGCTCATAAGTGTGGTAAGCTAGCTTGATTCTAGTATGGCGTGGACGTTGGGCAGAGCTTGTCATCTATAGGTAAGTCAGCGGTTTGTCGACTGAGTGGCCTAACAAATGTGTGACAGTATTTTTTGTTTTTTCTATGTGGATGAGGAAAACAAAAGGCAACACTGCCTGTGACTAGTGCCTCCCCCAGTGTTGAAAGAGTGACAGGGCCAAAATCAAGGAATATTCGAGCTAAAATGCCTGGACACACAGAGTTTGAAACCATTTAAGTCATATGATGAGGGAAAGATGGATTCAGGGAGAGTGTTCCAGAGTTCAGCTGTTGAATAGAAGAAGGATTGGGAGTATCGTTTCACTCTTGAGTTGGAGAGTTGCACATAGTAAGGGTGGGATTGTGTTGCAAGATCGGTATTACGTACCCTACGTAAAGGAGATGGTATACACTGGAAGAGCTCCGAGGAACACTGATTATTGTAGTAGCAATAGAATAGCGAGAGAGATGCAACATTGCGGCGGGGAGAGAGAGATTGCAGAAAGTTGGTGAGCGGACGGGAGTTAATGATGCGAAAGGTTTTTCTTTCTATTTTGTCTAGTAGTGCAGTGTAAGAGAATCCTCCCCACACATTTGAATAATACTCCTCAATACAAGGACGTACCATGCCCCTGTACAGAGCAAGAATCCCTTGAGGCGGTTGAGCACACCTAGCTTCTAGGAGGCTGCCTTAGTAAGAATGGTAATATGGTCCTTCCAAGAGAGAGAAGAATAAGAAATACTGAGAATATTGAGAGAAGATAAAGGATGGATAGTCCTCTGGGAGTTCCCAATGGGTAGTTAGATGGACACATTGGGTTTTGGAAGCATTAAAGGCAACAAGGTTTTCTCTGCCCCAATTGGAAATAGTAGTTAGATCAGAAGATAAGTGTTGTATGGCTTCATTACATTTGTTTATGATGGATTGCTTGCTGGGGTGTTCTGCACAACTAATTGAGTAGTGTAAGGTAGAGTCATCTGTGTATGAATGGATGGGACTGAAGGTACAGTTGAGAAGATAATTTATGAAATTATGAAAATTAGAAAGAGAATCGGAGATAGGACAGAGCCCTGAGGAACACCAGAGTTGATAGGATGAGGAAGTGAGCGATGGCCGTCCACAACCGCAGCTATGAAACGGCCGGAAAGGAAATTAAAGACAGAGGCACAGATGAAGAGATAGAAACCGAAGGAGGGTAGTTTAGAAATTAAAGATTTGTGCCAGACTCTATCGAAGGCCTTCGATATGTTTAGCGCAATAGAAAAGGTCTCACCGAAGTCCCGAAAGGAGGATGACCAAGAGTTAGTAAGATATGAAAGAAGATCACCAGTAGAGCGACCATTAAGGAAGTCATACTGGCGATCTGAGAGTAGATTATGAGAAGAGAAATGCTTAAGAAATTTGGAAGTACCAACATAGCAAACCTACCAACATAGGATGTGCCACTATAATCTGTGTGCCTGCATAACTTACCTAACAACAAAGATGGTGTAACAGAAAGGGTGGGGTTCCAGCTTAATCCTGCCACCTTAAGAGGAGTACCAGTATGAATAATGTGCCAGCGTCGGCCACTTTTCAACATAAGCTTCGTACCTTTTAAACAAAGGTAGCGTGTCAGCTTAGGTGTCATGCCATCATGCCTAGTGTTTCAGCATACCTGATCTGCCAGCATCGGTGTCGCGCCAGCATACAGTAGGTGGTATTTTAGATGACGTGTCTGGATAGGCTTTGGTGGCTTGCCAGTGGCTTACCAGCCAAAGTGGGCTGCCATAATTGGTGACGTGTCTGTATAATTGGATTTGTATTTCACTCCATCAATAGCTCTTTACTTGCAGTTGAAGGGAGGGAGGAAACACAGAGGAAGATCCAGCTAAGTTGGGCTGATTGGGGGATCAACATCATTATACGTAATGTTTGTTATAGATATGGTTGAGTGATTTAATTAACACTTGGCTGATTACAATATGTGTGGTCTCTAAAGGTTGAGATATGAAGAACCAACCCCACATTCGTCATAAACTAGACTGCCATTACTGCTAATAACATCACAATTGTTAGTGATCGGTCATTACTAGCAACTTCTGCTGGACGGTTCCTATTTACCCTAACAGAACTAGCAGTATTTTGTCAAAGAACTGTATTAAGGGGAGATGGGCTGTTTTTTTATGGACCATCTACTCCCTCATGATTAGCCCCATTAGTTTTGGTATTTTAAAACGTTCACCCCATTAGTTTTTTTTATGACTTTACGCCCCATTTATTTTTCAGTATTAAGACCTTTCGTGCCATTTAGGTGTCGTTTTTTTCCTGGCGAGCAACCGGCCTTTGGCCGGGACATTTTTCTACCGAAAAAATGTGCATGTACAGCTTGATGGAGGTCCAGCGAGGAAACTAAAAAAATATATAAAAATATATAAACACTAAGCAAAAAAAAAAAAAAAAAAAAATCATCTCCAGACATCACCTTTTGCTCCCCAGAACTCGCCCCCACAACATCCTGGAGGGTGGTCAGAACCTTAGGCTCTGACCACCTCCCGATCATTATCACCACCAAAACCAGACTCACCCCAACTAGCCACAAACACACATACGCCAATTATAAAAGAGCTAACTGGGAAGCATTCACAAATGAGACAGAACAACACTTCACAACTCTAAACAGTACGCCCATCACTAACATCAACAATGCTGTACACATACTCAATAAAACTCTCCAAAACGCTGACAAGAAACACATTCCAAGAGGTAACAGAAAAAGACACAACCCCAACTTCACACCAGATATTCAAAACCTCATCAGACAACGCGACATACTGAAACACTCCCCAGCACCCCACACACAAGACATCACACAACAAATCCAAGCACTCAACACCCAGACTAACAATAAAATACAAGAACAACAAAAACTAAATTGGAATAACTTCCTACAAACACTTGATCACAAAACAAACCCCAAAAAACTCTACAAAACACTAAACAGCATCACACTTTCCAACAGCAACACAACACAATCACATGCTGCAATCACAACAACAGACTCTACTCCTTCATGTAAACAACAAGCAAACACTCTCATCAATCACTTCTCACATGTCAGCCACCTAAAACCTCACAAAGACGACCGACGTGTCATCCGATGTAAGAGACAATTCCCCACAGACCCTGACTATACACCCTTCACCAATCACCAGACAAAGCATATCATCAACAATCTCAAGCACTCACCCGCCTGTGGCCTAGACAACATAAGCAACATACACCACAGACACCTGGGACCACAAGGCATACAAGCACTCACTAACATATCAAACTACAGTTATTCACACAACACAATACCAGACATTTGGAAGCATGGTATCATCATCACATTCCCAAAACCCAACAAAGACCCCACGCTACCCTCCTCGCACCGCCCCATCACTCTCCTTTGCACCCCCTCCAAAGTCATGGAACGCCTAGTACTACAACTAATTACACCCGACCTACCCCTAGCTCCAACACAACATGGCTTTAGGCCACTGCACTCCACAAACACTCTTCTCACAGACCATACACAAAGAGCTTTTGACAGCATCAACTCAGCTAGACCACCACACAGATCACTATTAGCCACACTCGACATTAGTAAAGCCTTCGATGCCATCCCCCGCCACAACCTAACAAACAAAATCTACAACACAAACATGCACAACAACACAAAAAGGTGGCTGGCCAACTTCCTAGCAGGCAGATGTGCACATGTATCTTTTGCCGGTCAGTCATCTATAATCAGAAACTTTCCAAACGGAGTCCCACAAGGATCTGTCCTATCGCCCGCATTCTTCAATCTGTACATGCACGATATAACTACACCCAATACGCCCCAAATAAACTTAGCCTCCTATGCAGATGACATAACACTCACATGCACACACCATGACCCAAGAAGAGCAACAGATCTCCTTCAACCCTATCTCAACACACTACATGGCTGGTGCACTACAAACAGACTTAATCTAGCCCCAGCCAAATCCACCGCAACCCTGCTCACAAGCTGGACAGGAGAACACAAATACATCCCTCAACTCACCATAAACAACACACCCCTAACACATACACACACACCTAAAATCCTAGGAGTAACATATGATACTCATAATTATGACATTCAAACAGCACACCACAAACATAAAAAAGAAACTGACACCCAGACTTAATGCCCTCAGGTCACTTGCTCACACATAATTTGGACACAACAAAGAAACCACCACCACAGTATATAAACAATACATAAGATCAGTGATGGAATACGCAAGCCCAGCCTGGGCTTCTAACCTAGCTGAAACACATCATAAGACCTTACAGACTATTAAACAAATAAAAATAAAGATCATTACAGGCTGCACAGCTACTGCACCCACAGTTCACCTACATCAAGAAACCAAAATCCTCAAAGTCAAAGACCATCTTGACATGAGAGGCACTCAATTCCTGGCAGCAGCCTCCACGAACCAGGACCACCCACTAAACTACATGGCAACACACCCACAGACACCAAGAAATATCAAAACAACACCCAGCACATGGTATCACACATAATTACTGTCCTCTCTCCCTCCCTGCCCACCCCGAACAAACTTCCAGAAGCACATCCATACTCATATCTCTCGCCGATCCATCCACTCACTCACAGACAACACGCAGCTGCAAGCACGACCTCCCAAAATCCATCCTTCCGAATCCTCCCTTCCTCGCGAGGACAGAGTCCACCTGGCCAGGCTGAGATGCGGACACCATCCAGCTCTCCTGAGCTATCAGAAGAGACTGGATGACTCCGTCGTCGACACCTGCCCGGGATGTAACACAGCACCCCATACCATTAAACACATCATAGAAGACTGCATTTCACACAACCACATACGCCAACAACACAATCTACACTCAATGAGAGCTCTGTGGGAAAGCCCGATCGTGGCCATGGCTTTCCTCAGGGACACGGGGCTCTTCGGCCAGGCAGCTTAGGGAACAACAACAACAACAAAACCCAGCCCATCTCCCCTTCATGTACGTCAAGGCAGGAAGAACACACTGATACATGACTATCAGACTGTCCGCCAAACCTGAGCATAGAACGACAAGCGTATACCCAGTTCCAAATCGTAAGCCCTAACCTCTGTAACTCAAAACGGGCTTGAGCGAATGGGCTTTAAATTTCCACACGAACGCCCTGGTAGAATCTTTCCAAACGGTAGAAATAAATAGGATTTAAGAGGAGGTACATATACATTTGTTAGCTTATGTACGGTATATATTTATGTATGTATTTATTTACTTATTTTTATTTTTTATATATTTTATTTTCGTTCCTAGACCTACATTAACCATGAAATAATAGCCCCCAAACCGTCCTTTGAGATAAATTATTGCATTTTTCGGTAGAAAAATGCTCCAGGCGAAGGTCGTTTCCTCCGAAACTGCAGGCTCACTATCACTCGCCAGGGAAAAAAATCGAGACGTAAATGGAACGAAAGGTCTTAAAATGATAAAACTAATGGGGCGAATATATTAAAATCACAAAAGAAAATGGGACTCAATCTATAATAAGAATACAGGGTTACAAGACCTACAGAGCTCATTATAAGGCAGTCACAACAGAGGATTGACAGCTTGCAGACCAATAGACAGGCACACACACACACCCAGAGACAACTTTAACACTCTCAAGATCCGATTACGCATGTCTTTCCCTCTTTCTGGCTGTTATTAGACGGTTGTATTCAGATTAGGAAAGGAATATGGAAGTCAGAGAGTTATATATATATTTTTTTTTCTATGTGATTGAGGGAGGCAAAAGGCATAACTGCCTATAGCGAGTGCCTCCCCCATAGTTGAAAGAGTGACAGGGCCAAAATCAAGGGACGTTCGAGCCAAAATGCCTGGACACACGGAGTTTGAAGCAATTTAAGTCATAGGAAGAGGGAAAGACTGATTCTGGGAGAGCGTTCCAGAGCTCAGCTGTTGAGTAGAAGAAAGTTTGAGAGTAACGTTTCACTCTTGGGTTGGAGAGTTGCACAGAGTAGGGGTGGGATTGAGTTGCAAGACGGGTACCACGTGCCCTACGTAAAGGAGGTGGTATGCACTGGGATAGCTCTGAGGAACACTGATTATTATAGTAGCGATAGAATAGCGAGAGAGATGCAACATTGCGGTGAAGAGAGAGAGATTGCAGAGAGTTGGTGAGTGGACGGGAGTTAATGATACGAAAGGCCTTCCTTTCAACTTTGTCTAGGAGAGCGGTGTGAGAGGAACCTCCCCACACATGTGAACAATACTCAATACTCAATACAAGGGCGCACTATGCCCCTGTACAGAGCAAGAAGCTGTGCAGGGGAAAAGAACCCCCTAAGGTGGTTGAGCACACCCAGCTTCTGGGAGGCTGCCTTAGCAAGACTGGTAATATGGTCCTTCCAAATGAGAGCAGAAGAAAAAGAGACACCAAGAATATTGAGAGAAGATGAAGGCTTGATTTTTGTATTGTTGAAGAATAAGGGATAGTCCGCTGGGAGATCCTGACGGGTAGATAGATGGAGAAATTGGGTTTTGGAAGCATTAAAGTTAACAAGGTTTTCTCTGCCCCAATTGGAAATAGTATTTAGATCAGAATTTAAGAGTTCTATGGCTTCATTGTTTGTCTTTGAGGGATTGCTGGCTGGGGCGTTCTGAAAAACTAATGGAGTAGTGTAAGGTTGAGTCGTCTGCGTATGAATGGATGGGAATTAAGGTACAGTTAAGGAGATCATTTATAAAAATTAGAAAGAGAATAGGAGATAGGACAGAGCCCTGAGGAACACCGGAGTTTATAGGGTGAGGAAGTGAACAATAGCCGTCCACAACCGCGGCTATGGAACGGCCGGAAAGGAAATTAGAGACAAAGGCACAGATGGAGGGATAGAAACCGAAGGAGGGTAGTTTAGAAATTAAAGATTTAGCCTATGCCAGACTCTATCGAAGGCTTTCGATATGTTTAGTGTAATAGAAAAAGTCTCACCTAAGTCCCAAAAGGAGGATGACCAAGAGTTAGTAAGATATGAAAGAAGATCACCAGTAGAGCGACCCTTAAGGAAGTTAAGATAGTCTTTAACCTTAAATTTCCCACAGATCCTTCCTAAGCTATATAGAGTTGTCTACTGATAGTCAGAATAAACTGACAAATTGCGTCAATCTTCAAAGGGTTAAGACAGAACGAATAGAATGAGAATAGGCACTTGCAGGTTTAGACAGTTATGGGATACAAGTGAAAATACACAGACACCGACAGACAGGTACACAGATCGATACAGCTTCGGACAGTAGGCAGCTAAATAAAAAGACTTTCAGACAGACAACTTCTGACTGGCTGTTCCATTAACCTGATTGGGTGACAAATAGGAGACAAGTTGGTGGGCAATCGAATTATCCCACAAGTTGCCGTCATAATCAAACTTGGAAGGCAAAAATAAAGCTTGGGGAGTTCACTATAGTCAAACATCGACCAGGTTGATAATGATTGGTGATACTGGTGGTAGTGGTAATGGTAGGGGTGGTGATATTGGTAGTAGAGATTGTGGTTGAGTGGTGATAGATGTAGTGGTGTTGGTGATATAGATGTAGTGGTATTGGTGATGGATGTAGTGGTATTGGTAGTGGTTAGGTGGTGATAGTGATGCTGTCGGTGATAGTGATAGTGGTATTGGTGGTGGTTGAGTGGTGATCGTAGTAGTGGTTTTTGTGTTGGTTATAGTGATAGTGGTATTGGTTGTGGTTGAGTGGTGATAGAAATAGTGGTCTAGCTTCGTATTGGTGATAGTAGTGGTGGTATTGGTAATGGTTAAGTGGTGATAGTAATAGTGGTGGTGGTTGAGTGGTGATAGATGTGGTGGTATTGGTGATAATGGTATTGGTAGTGGTGGTGGTTGAGTGGTGATGGTACTAGTGGCGTTGGTGATAGTGGTAGTGGTATTGGTGATGGTTGAGTGGCTTAGTAGTAGTGGTCTTGGTGTCAGTGATAGTGGTAGTTAAGTGATGGTTGAGTGGTGATAGTGGTAGTGGCATTTGTGATGGTTGAGTGGTGATAGTAGTAATGGTGGTGATAGTGGTAGTTCTGTGTTAGTAGTAGTGGTGGTAGTATAGGTAGTGCCAACGAACTTGACCTCTTCGTAAATCAAAATTAATCAACTACGGTATATTCTTATGTTCTTTACACCAACCTACTTTACTTCTAAGCTCAATTAATGAAATCAACAAATCCATGTGGCAGTCCGGAGATTCGAACCCAGGACGCTCACACCGAAAATGAGTGCACTTAAGCACTACGCCACGAAGACAGTTAAAGAATGATGAACAAACCTACAATATATTATGCAGTTTCGAATTCTGCATAGTAATCTGAGCATGTACATACATTCCAACATTCCAAGCCTAGTACATATGTGAATGGAAAGAGTAATTAATGGGGCGCTTAACCCTAGGGAAGGCATCTCTATAAATCACTCCTTAACCAGAACAATTCTTATGTTCTTTACACCAACCGGCGGGTGCCCAACCTCGAAAAGGGTTGAAATAGGGGAGCTATCCCCCCGCCAAAGGCGGCTTTCTAGGGCCTTTCCTAGCTGATGCTGAGAGGATTGGGTTCTAGTCATGTGGACGATGTGGTGATGGGCTGGTCTATCAGAGTGAGAACTGAGCAATCTCTGCCATACCCATAGCTTACTCTGACTGTTCCTTTTACTTATATATTTTCTAGATCTCAAGTGACGGCGTCTCTTCCGTGGATTGACCTCCCAATCTACCAAGATTGGAAGCCAAAGCATCACATTTTTCCCTTGCCCCTCAACTTTCTCTTCATAATTGCTGAGGGGCACAGGGCCCTGGGTGGGGCTTTGGTTTCCCGGGCGTTTCCGCACCCTCCTCAGCTCCCCGCCATGGAGTGGCTTCGGTCACCCAGGCTTTATTGTGGTCGGCGGGTAGGGTTCTGTGGGGGCGCTCGGTTATGGCCTTGGCCTTGCACGGGGCCTTAGGGCTGTTCGGCCAGGCAGCATGGGGAACAACAACAACAACAACAACCAAATTTACTTCTAAACTCAATTAATGAAATCAACAAATCCATGTGGCAGTCCGGGGATTCGAACCCAGGACGCTCACACCGATATATTTCATAATATACATCACAGATGAACTTATATCACATACTAGATGAAACTGACACTTAATTGTCTATGCGAGATAATGTTAAAATTATACCATGAGATACTTCCTTTGCTGAATATTAAGCATAACAAAGGTGCAACATCATAAAATAATCATATACGATAAATAAATAATATATATATCGTATATACCTGTATGTACTGGTATATCTATCTATATATATATTGAGAATATATCACAAATACACGTGAGCCACTAAATTTTTCTAGTCTCTCAGTGGGGATCGAACCACCGACCATCAGAACGATAGCCGACGCTTTAATCAATTACACCACGGTGGTTCGATCCCCACTGAGAGACTAGAAAAGAAAAAAAAAAATATATATATATATATATATATGTTCATATTGATATACCTATAAAGGTATGTGGTATGTATGTTGTGTATGAGGGAAACAGAAAGATATGCTGTCTTTATAGAGTGTCTACCCAAAAGCCAAAACAAAACAAAAATGCAAAACGCCAAATTTAAGGGACGTTGGGGTCAAAATATCTGGACACACGAAGTTTAGTGCAGTCTAAGTCATAGGATGAAGGAAAGATTGATTGAGGGAGACAGTTCCAGAGTTAACTTGTTGAGTAGACCAAAGTCTGAGAAAATTTGCTAATTCTTGGGTTAGAGAGCTGAACAGAACATAAGGTCCCCAGTGAGGTCCCCGCTTGGATCTTCTGATCACTGTCTGATACAGGCCACCTGTCTATCACCTACCACACTTTCCCACTCTGAACCTGTTTTGGTGACTAAATGGCATTACGATAGGGCAGACTGGGAGGGTCTTCAAGATTTCTTTATTGATATTCCCTGGACCTCTTTTTTTTCTAATAATGCACACTCCACCTTGAGCCACATACAAGATTTTTTTTAAATTGGAATGGAAACTTTTATTCCTCATCAAAAGTACAGTAAAAGATCTAATTTACCTAAATGGTTTGACCATAATTGTGCTAGAGTAACTGAACAAAAAGCAATAGCCTGCAATGCATACACAAGATAAAAAAACACATGAAACCTTTAATTACTTTAGAAACATCATAAATCATGCCAACATTTTATTAAATCTAACTAAATCAAACTTTCTCCACAAGCAGGCAAATAAACTTCTAAATAATCCAAATGATAACAAAATATTTTGGTCTACTCTTAAGTCATTCAAATCAAACTTCACTACTGCTTCATCCATTCCACCATTAAAATCTCCGACTGGCAATCTTGTAAGTGACCCACGAGGTAAAGCTAACCTTCTTGCGGATATTTTCTCCACCAACTCAACCTTAGATGAAATAAATCAAGATGTCCCTGTACTTAATTTTAATTCGCCTGAAATTCCCTCACTTAAGATCCACACCAGACATGTCAAAACTATTTTGCAGAATCTATCAGTAGATATAGCTCCTGGTCCAGATGAAATTCCTCCAATAGTACTTAAGAATTGCTCCTTGGTGCTCGCTCCTGTATTGGCAAAATTATTCCGTCTGTGTACTCATACCTCATGTTTCCCAGTATCCTGGAAAGAAGCAAACATCCATCCAGTTCCTAAAAAAGGTGCCTCTTCAGATCCATCAAACTACACACCAATAGCTATAACTTGCACTCTTGGTAAAGTCTCTGAAATTATATTAAATAATCATATAATTAAGCATCTTGAGAATAATAAATAAATTAGTGATAGGCAATATGGTTTTAGACGATGTCGATCAACTGCAGACATTCTTTGCCTTCTTACACATCAAATCAACCAAGCTACAGACCAACATGGTGAAACACATACAATAGCACTGGATATATCAAAGGCATTTGATAGAGTCTGGCATCAATCCTTATTGTCGAAGATGTCACACTACGGCCTTGTATCATTAGTTCCACTAATTTCTTCTTATCTTCATAACAGAAAAATATGTGTAATGGTAGATGGCCTTTATTCTCAATTTCACTCAATAAATGCTGGTGTTCCCCAGGGATCAGTTTTGGCCCCAACTCTGTTCCTCATTCATATCAATGATCTCATATCTACCACTCATAATCCAATACATTCCTACGCAGATGACTCAACACTCCACAGTTCCTTCACATTTACCAATTCTTTCACCCAACCCGATCTTATAAATTCAAAAATAAACACTGCAATTTTTCTGAACCAGGACCTTTCTAGAATTAATGAATGGGGACAAAAGAATCTAGTTTCCTTAATGCACAGAAAACCAAGTACATTCAATTTTCTAACCGACAGAATCTCACTGTCTCCCATATATTTTTTAATGATGTAAATATTTCCACTTCCCATAGTATTGACATTCTCGGTGTAACATTAACTACTAACCTGAGCTGGACACATTATGTTAGAAGCATTGCTAAGAATGCCTCTAAAAAACTGGGACTCCTGTACAGAGTTCGAGAATTCTTCACTGACGAGCAGTTGGCCGTAATATATAAAAGTCATGTGCGTTCTCAGATGGATTACTGTTCACCTCTGTGGAGTGGAAGTGGAGTGGTTGCATTGAGGCAGTTGGACAAAATTCAAAATAAAGCTATTAGATTAATCAATAACCCTGCAATCACACAGAACCTTCCTACATTATCCATACGAAGAAACGTTTCATCCCTTGCATTATTTTACAGATATTTTCACAGCAATTGTTCTGAGGAACTTGCTTCAATTGTGCCGCCTCTCCACATCTTTCCCCGTAGAACTAGGGCAGCTGAGAGCGCCCATGAATTTACACTTTCTCCTCCACAATGCAGAACTTCTGCTTATCAAAATTCATTTATCCCCAGAACTACTACTCTTTGGAATTCACTTCCCTTGAGTTGCTTTCCACAAACTTACAATCTACAACAGTTTAAATCCAGTTGTTACAAACATTTTATGAATGGAGGATGCCTTTAGGCACATGGATATTTTTTGTTTTATCTGTGTTTTTCCTTCCTCCGTTCATGGTCTCTTAAAAAACAAGAAAAAACAAGAAAAAACAAAAAATGGCATTGTGTTAGAAGGCGGGTGCCTCCCACTCGCTGTGTGGGAGGGGCTATGCACTGAGAGAGCTCTGAAGAACACGATTGTTGTAATAGCGATAGAAGAGTGAAATAGCTGCAACATTGAGGCGTGTATAAAGAGATTGTAGACTCGTAGAGAACTAGTAAGAAGTGGTGAGTTGATAAGACGGAATGCGTATAATGTTTATAATTCCCACAGATCCTTCCTAAATTGTATGAAATCCTCTAATGATAGCCAAAATAAACTTGCCAAAATGCGTCATAATCTTGAAAGGGTTAAGTATCCTTCATGTTTGTAACTTTCGTTCGTTATGGGAAAGGTAACACCTTCGCCATGTTTAGCCCTTTGAGGTTTTTGATGCGTTTTAGAGAATTTACTTTGGCAAACATTAGACAATTATATGCAGCTTAGGAAGGGTCTCGAGCAATCAGAGGAGTAAAAGTGATCTCAATCCCTTAACTCTTTAGATCCGTCCCAATCTGAATAAAATCGTCTATTGAATAATATTAATAAATAATATAAATAAATGCGTCTTCGTACACTGAAAGGGTTAATCTTCTTAGTATACAAAGACGCGGTTTTATTTTATTTGTAGGCCTATTCCACCTAAGATTAGATTATTTGTTTCAGCTTAGGAAGGACCTCTAGATTATTTCTAAACGTCTAAATGGAACAACATCGTGTACTAAATAATAGCTTGAATTATATTAGGGCCTAACCCCTTCTGTACCGTCGACATCCTTGTATTTCTTCTGGCTACTACTAATCGATTGTATTCAGTTTAGGAAAGATTGCTGACAATTATAAGGCTTCTAACTATCTCAATCAACCCCTTTAACTACCATAAATTTTGCATAAACTGTATAAAATGTTCTAGATATAGCTAGAATATGTAACAGACATCGCCGGTACAGGAAGGGTTGTTGTTGTTGTTGTTGTTCCCCAAGCTGCCTGGCCGAACAGCCCCAAGGCCCCGAGCAAGGCCAAGGCCACAACCGAGCGCCTCCACAGAACCCCCACTGCCGACCACAATAAAGCCTGGGTGACCGAAGCCACTCCATGGCGGGGAGCTGAGGAGGTTGCGGAAACGCCCGGGAAACCAAAGCCCCACCCAGGGCCCTGTGCCCCTCAGCAATTATGAAGAGAAAGAGACGCCAGAGACGCCGTCACTTGAGATCTAGAAAACATATAAATTAAAGGAACAGTCAGAGTAAGCTATGGGTATGGCAGAGATCACTGAGTTCTCACTCAGATAGACCAGCCCATTACCAGGAAGGGTTAAAGAATGCGTCGTTGTATACTGAAAAGATTTTAGTATATCATCATGAGGCATAAATGCTTCCTAGGTTACTTATTTACTTGGCGTAATTTCTGTCCCCTTTTCTGGCGCCGATAAGCGAGCCACCCATCAAGACCTAATCCAGCAGGCTGTTCGAGGGGGCAGCTCTCACCCCCGCGAAGAACGGTTGGCCAACGCTGAATTTTCACAGGACCTCTGTTTACCATACCGAATATTTATTATACAAGGTTAACCATTTTGTGTTCGAAGACACAATAATTATTCATATTATTTTGGTTATCATTAGAAGATATATTTAAGATAAAGAAGGATCTGTAGGAGTTTAAAGGTTGATAGAAATAACTGTAACCCCTCTGACTGCTCGAGATCCTTCGCTGCATTATATTGTCTAACGTTAGCCAAAATATATTGTTAAAACGCGTAATAATCCTCAAGAGTTTAAATATGTATGTATGTATGTATGTATGGATGTATATATATATACTCGGGCACATTCCCCATATCCGGGGGTGGCCGACTCGAGACAGAGCCCGAACAGAAACAACATTTAAAGTTCCAAATCTTAGGGTCCGGGACCACTTTCGCGTTCCTTTGCCCCTTACTCTGCCTCGTCTAGTAGGTGAATATACTCAAAGTAATAAGAAATAGTCATTCAAAATAAATAATACTGAGTGAGTTAACTTAGCTAACTTTAATTAACGCTGTCTGGTTATCGTTGGTTAATGAGAATGTAATTGTTAAACATTCCTACAAACATTTATATAAATATACAATTATACATTCTCATACACATACTTTCTTTTCTCGCATATTCAGGTAAACGTTTTTTATCCCTGGTACCGATGTTGTTTGCGCATACCCTCTTTTTGCATATTTGTGCATGATATATCTATATTTTCCTTGCTACTTTACATATTTACTTGATGTATATACAGCATATACAGTATATATATATATATATATATATATATATATATATATATATATATATATATATAGAGAGAGAGAGAGAGAGAGAGAGAGAGAGAGAGAGAGAGAGAGATTTGTTATTTATATATTCGCTCACTTTCTATATAAACAAAATTATATCGTACGTATGATTGTGTCTCCTTTCTGTGTAAGGTGTTATATATTGCATAAGTCATGTCATTTCCCGTGATTGAAGGCCTCGGGCGACGAGCTGAGTGTTAACGTCCACAGAAGATATTTATTTTACTATTTATCATTGTTTTTTTATTATTATTGTTGTATATTATTATTATTATTATTATTATTATTATTATTATTATTTATATTTATTTATTTACAACAGTTTATTAATATGCAGTATTAATTATTATAATTTAGTATTTGATATGTATAAACTAATATTTTTTAAAATTACTACATTAGTGTAATATATTAATTTACTCACCAAACCACCAATCAACTTACAACTAAACCTAATCAATGAAACTAATTAATTATACATGTGGTATCTAAAGGATTCGAACCTAGGATACGCACACCGAAATTCTGCTCATAATATTATGTACCTCTATTTTATATTCTTTATTGTTATTTATTTATTATATATTTAGTAATATTTATATACCAGTATGTATTAGTATTGATATTCAAGGTGTACAATTTCGAAAGGTAATAAAGGGTACGCTCAAAATAATTTGTTCACCAGAAATCTTTATGATAATGTGTGTGATATCCGGAGAGACGGACATTAATTAACCTTTTCAGGATACGAGGACGTTTTTCATTTAAATTGGCTGGCTATTATTAGATCATGTTCTTCCTATTGGAGAGGGTATATTTAAGTCAGAGGGTTGCCTGAGATAGTTGTTACTTTTTCATTCCCACAGACCCTTCCCAAGCTGAGTAAAGACGTCTAATAATAACGAGAGTAAACTGTCAAAACGCGTCATAATCCTCAAGGGGTTAACTTTACAATTAGTACTATAGTCTGTTTAGGTTCAGATGACGGTAAATTAATTTTCTTTTCAGCTGATTTTTCGACATTTAATTGAAAAATATATACCGTGTTTTGTAGCCTATAAATCCCCAATTCCTACAATTAACCGTTTCAAGATCCAATACTCATTTCTGTTTAGTTTCTGGCTATTATATGACACTTTTATTCAGATTAGGAAGGGTATATGGTAGTCAAAGGTTTAATTGAGATAGACTTTACCCTTATAATTCCCACATATCCTTCTTGAACTGTATTAAATCGTCTAATGATAGCCAGAATATACTGTCAAAATGCGTCTCAATCTTCAAAGGCTTAACTACGTATTTTGCTACACAATGTTCACACTAGCCGAGTAAACACGAGGAGGCCATGACAATATACCAACAGTTGACAGTAAACAAGATGAGGACATGACAATATACCAACAGCTGACAGTAAACAACATGAGGCCATGACAATATACCAACAGTTGACAGTAAACAAGATGAGGCCATGACAATATACCTACAGTTGACAGTAAACAAGATGAGGACATGACAATATACCAACAGCTGACAGTAAACAACATGAGGCCATGACAATATACCAACAGTTGACAGTAAACAAGATGAGGCCATGCTAATATACCAACATTTGACAGTAAACAAGATGAGGACATGACAATATACCAACAGCTGACAGTAAACAACATGAGGCCATGACAACATACCAACAGTTGACAGTAAACAAGATGAGGCCATGACAATATACCAACAGCTGACAACAAACATAATTATTGTCACAAGAAATGCATGAATATTATAGCAAAACAAAATGATAGTAACTTGATAGGACACTATTGATTTTGACTGTACAGCGTAACCCTTTAGGTATACGAGAACGCGTTTTCACTTTATTCTGGATAACCTTAGACCTCTTTTCTCAGCTACGGAAGTATCTCTAGGAATTGAAGGGGTAACAACTTTCCTAATTACCATTCCGACTTCCAAAACTAAATAAAATCGTCTAATGATAGCCAAAACAAAATGAGGAAACGTGTCCACGAATACTGAGAGTTAACATAGGTATAAACCTGGGATATCCAAAATTAGATTAACAATTCAAAGCATAGGTTAACACTAACTGGTCCTACGTTTTATGGGTTATTATGTTATTTTCTTTAATTAATATTGAACATTTTGCTTGTTTCTGCCATTTTCCAGCAATTTGTTTTAGTTTGTCTCCTAAGCTAACAAAAACGCCTTCCCACAATTCTTTAAAACTAAATAAAGCCCATTCATACCGTCTATAAGCTAAATGTGTGCATTTTGTATATAAAAATAAAATCGCGGCCGAAGGCTGATTTTGTCTACGTTACAGGTTCGCTATCACTCGCCCAGAAAAAACCTCGACACCTGAATGGGGTGAAGCTTCGTATTTTCGCTAAACAAATAGAGTGAAACGTCTTTTAATAGAATTGAAAGAAACAGGGAAGATCCAAAAAGATCTCCCTCGAACCAAATAGGGTTAATACGACGCAGAGATATAGAAATTAAATATTTTTGCTTTCAGTACCGACAGCATAGCTATTCAAATTACAGTCAACGGAAAACTAACAGACTATGAATAGGCCTACCAGTTACGAATAAACTCATACAATTGTACATACACGAATTATGAAAGAACATAAGGGATAGCTGCTGCTGTCACTGCTCCTTTCACATAGTATTGCTTATTCTTGAGGGGGAAGGGTTTATTTATTGGTAGTTCGCTCCATTTTGGGAGGCTCTCTTGCAGTTGAAGTGGTAAAGTCTAAATCATCCCTCTGACTCCTGCAATTGCCTCCTAAACTGAATGGAATCAACTCATGATAACCAGAACAAACTGTTAAAACGCGTCATAATCCTCAAGGGGTTAAGTGCACATAGCGCCCATACCCTGTTTCCTTGTTCATACATTTTCCTTGATTTATATGAGTATTTGTTTTTCTTGTTTTTGCTATAGCGATGGTAGCAGAGAGTTTTAGTAACGTTGGACCCATACTCGAGGCCAATACGAGAACACACACACACACGCACACACACAATTTGTGGCGACTTCAATTATATTGATACCACTCATCTTCAAAAACAACTTCACCCTACTCAAGTGGTTAATTTTGGAACACATGGCAACAAAACTCTCGACCTCATTCTCACGGACATTAGTGACATGTTCAGACTCCAACAGCCCTAGCCCCATTTGGTAGAAGTCCTCACAAATCAGTCCTGTGGTCAACAGTCCCCACCACTACCCCTCCACCAGCCCTTGACACCAAGATTTATCGCCCTCTACTCTGGTATCAGGAATTTTGGGTAATGGATAACAAGTCATCCCTGGCAGGAAATTCTCAGACCAGATGATGTGGACACCAAATGGAAACATTTCAGCAACACCATCAACCAGGCATATGAACAATCTTTCCCAACAAAAAAATTGAAAATCCATCCAAATGATGCACCTTGGATCTCGCATCATATCAAAAGACTCATCCAACAGAGAAACCTGGACCTAGAACATCTAGATATGAACCTCTACAGAAAACTTCGCAACAAAGTCATCCTTAAAATACGTAAAACAAAGAAAACCTACTATCGCGACAAATTGCAACATCTGAAGGTTGCCAACATTGGCAAATGGTACGACGGTATAAAAAAGCTTACCGGAATGACAAAGCAGAAACCTCTATCACTTCCCTGTGTGAATCACCTAACCAATGAAAATGCCGCCAACGAAATCAATAAACATTTCGCCGCTATCTGTCAACGTCTACCGGCACTACAAACGGAGCAACTTCCTGCCTACCTTCCCTCCCCTACCCCTCTGAATCCGTGGACGACTATCAAGTTTCAAACTGCTTACAAAATCTTAAAACCAAGCGATCAGTCACACCACAGCAAGAATTTACAACGAATTTGCATGTGAAATTGCCACGCCTCTAACCTCCATCATAAATGTATCGCTCACACAAAGTAAGTACCCAGCTGAGTGGAATATATCCTATGTCACTCCACTACCAAAAGCCACAAACCCAAAATCCCTTGACAATTTGCGCCCAATTGCCATAACTCCTATCGTCAGTCTAATTTGTGAAAGCTTCGTATTTGACTGGGCCTACGATGACATAGCAACATACATTGACTGGGTAATGTGAAATCCTCCTCCACAACTCATTGCCTGGTCAGTTTGCTAGACTTCATTTACCGCAACCTGTAAAAAAGAAAAAAAATCACTTGCCTTAACTTTCCTAGATTTCAGAAAGGCTTTTGATCTAGTCAACCGCAACATTGTCATAAAAAAGGCAACGGAGCTCGGATTACGACCCTCCCTCGTTTCATGGCTGGCAAATTTCCTCAGTGACCGCAAACAATTTGTGCGGTTAAAAGGCACAGTATCCTCCACACTCCCTCTGATCTGTATTCCCACAGGGTACCAAAATGGGCCCATTTGTCTATCTCATGTTGATCAACGATGGAATGCGAGACACAGATGCACGCTGGAAGTATGTGGATGACTCAACAATTGCAGTGAGCGTAGATAATACTCCACCTGACTTCAGAGTACTTTAGGATCTTGTCAACCAACTTCAGGCCTGGACTTCAGCCAACGACGTCACCATAAATAGTGCCAAAACAGTAGTGATGCGCATCAGCGTAGGTTCAGACATCATCGACCCCCCTCTCATCACCTTCGGATCCAGCGCTCTACAGGTAGTGATCTATTTCAAACTATTAGGTGTCATCATAGACGACAATCTAATTTGGAAACCCCACTTCAGTAGTGTAGTCAAAATCTGTGGCTATAAACCCTACCTCCTTCGCCATCTTAAGTCGCTAGGCGCTCCCTCACCCGACCTCTCATACGTGTACAAGTTGTTCATTTTGCCCAAACACACTTATGCCTGCCCAACATAGACCTCATCACTAACAGCAACACAGAAAGAACAACTCGAAAAAGTGCAGAAAAGAGCTTGCAGGATCATTCTAGGACTCTCGTACACACACTACCCCGAAGCACTACGGTTCCTGGGGCTAGAAACGCTATCGAGTCGATACCGGAACCTCACTCTGAAATTCGGTCAAAAGCTATAGTCGCCAACCCACGTCACCAAAACATGCTTCCACCCCCAGCGCCCCCTCCCAGAAGAGCTACCAGGCATCACAACACCATCACCCCTATACGTGCAAGGACATCAAAATATCAAGCAAGCACCATCCCCTATATCGTGAACCTAATCAACCAACAGTAAGACAAATCATAAAAGATCACTAGTGTGCGACTAACCATATATCGCGTTTAGTGTCAAACCGACCAACACAGTGGGAAGGCAGTGTCACACGAGCTCTTTTTCCGTCAACTTTCACTGGCAAGCCACCTTTGGTAAAGTCTCCGCTCCTAACGCAAATTAGCCTTAACACCTTACGAGCGGCCTATGCGGTTTATTTATATGTACCGCCCAGCGGGGTGTTTTTAGCCAAAATAGGGCTGTTTACGTAATCATTTTCATGCCTAAATAAGACCCAGAACGTAAAACAAGTATCTATCCCTGAAAGGGCATAAACAGAGCTTTCGAATGACACCATAACGATCCTTTTATCATGGCTAGTTTTCTTGCAATAACCATGCAACGCGAGTGCAAAAAGCATGTAATTAGGCACTTTCCCCATACAATTCCGTATATAGCGAGTGAGAGAGGGAGGGAGGAGGTGGGATTCGTGTCAGTAGGTTCGCCGCGGTGGTCTGGAGCAGTCATACGCTCGCTACTCTCCTGCCACCACTTGTCTCTCTCTCTCAGCCACATTACGTGCTGAAATTGCCACACGATATATGTCGAGCACCGCCACATAGTCCAGCTTTATTTAACTTGACTTATGTTGCGCCCCGACATTTAAGGGTTAAAGCATTTCAGGTTAGATATATATAGATAAGTAAACAATAAAAAAGCAATAATAAATAATTAATATATTATATAATAAATAATTTAATAAATATACTTGCTCCCGAAAAATGCCGGGAAACGCGCTCGTGTAAACACCAGCTTTCTAAAATACGGTGAACCGACTAAAACAAAAGTCATACGTAATCAAAGTCATACGAGATATGTCATCTATATCCTAGACTAACAAGTAAATCAACTCTCAAGCTTTCAGAGAAAACTTGCTAAATGTACCACTATCAACTCGACTTTAAAATCATCAGCTCACGAAGTACATAATATCTAATTGAATACCAGTAGCTCTTACTTTGGTCCATATTGTATTGTAAGTTAATATAAGTTAGAGTTAAACAACAAACTGTTCCTTTGTACATTTTCAGCCAATACCTGCAACTGTCAATAAACCGTTTATTATTATTATTATTATTATTATTTATTATTTATTATTTATTACACACACACACACACACACACTCACTCACTATCTATCTATCTATCTGTATATCTATCTCTATCTATCAATCTATCTATCTATCTATCTATCTATCTATCTGTATACTGTATATCTATGTATCTATCTATCTATCTATCTGTATTAATTAAGCAATCTTTACAATGACACTTGCTCTCACATATTTAAATACGAATGTGTGAGGATATTTCAATTAGAATATTAATTAACTCCTCACCAAGGCAAACCTGATGGAAAGATAACAGCAGAGTCAGAAAAATATATAAAACTATAATAATAATAATGCTAGTATTAATAACAATAACGATAATAGTTACCATTATTAGGGGTTCGACCCCTACGGGGAACCCCTATTGTAATCATTAAACCCGGTTTTTCATCCAAATTCTTCTTACGCGCCAGTTTTGACGCAATAACTCCAGAACCGCTTTTTGGATCGGGATCAAACTTTCACAAGAGGTGCGTTTTTGTATTGGGCAACTTTTGATATGCTAAACATCCGGCATGGCGGCCAAACAGGTCCGTGGCAGCCGATTTCCCGAAAAACTTGATGCCTAAATACCGTCTCTCCCACTCATAGGAAACGACTGGGCTTTGGCATATGGACTGCCCTACTAATGCTCCGCAAATGTTATAGAGAAGGTTTTGCTTTTGCACGTGGGTTTTTTTCCGGCAATCTTGAAAAAACCTCGAATTCCACTTAACATTCCACATCTTGAAAACTACGCCGATGATCAAAGCCATGCTTGCATAGTTGGGCGAGGCTCGTGATTCCGAACGTTTTGATACCAAAACAATATAAATGGGTGGAATAGTTTGGCCGCAGCATTGAAAACTGTCTATTCTTAAATGACTTTAAAACCGCATTTGCTAACCACACAAAGTTTACCGTCTACAGTCTATAGGCTTCCACGCATCCCCCAGTTTTGCTTAATAACATAATCTCTTTATTATTCAGATCTATTATTTATTTTGTATTTAACTCTCTCAAAACAGTTCGAGTCCCTACGAATTCCAGCAATTATTTAGCCAACCTACCTATACATACCTACCCTACCAAATAATAATGATAATTCAAATTTATTTTTGGTGAATGACAGAGTATTGGCTAAGGTTTTTAACAATTCCTCCCTTTGCCAAATTTTTTGTTTAATAACAATGATATGGATCTTTAAAGTTTTGGCATCGCCTGTGTGACTTACCCTGCCCTTCCTTCCTACCTCCCTCCTCCCTCATATCTAGCAAATGTATCAACAACCACTCTAGTGAACTTTCGGTATTTAGTTTATTCAGCTTAATACTATTTATCCACATAAAATAGAAACCTATCACGATTTTTGTCTAATACAACCATAGACAGTGCTATTACATATTATTTGAACATGATGTCGAATTTAGCAGTTGCTGTTTACTTTGAACAGTAATGACAGAACCGAAAGCTTCTCTTGCCGTGTAGAACTCAAAGAAAGCAGGGTTACTTAAGCCAGCCCATACCGAACTGTTACCAAGTCAGGGATTTAGAGGTAACTTTCACAATGCATTATAACCCTAGACAGACACCAATATATCACTAAATCATACAAATATCACTACAAAAAAGATAGGAAAATATTATATTAATGTCCTAGGTATTTGAAATTATGCAAATGAGTAAAATCCATTGATATAATGATAATGAGATTGATTAGTATCTGGCAACAGTGTTGCACTATAATTTTCTGAACGTATGCTAATTTCGGAGTATTTATCCCATTAATATACACATCTATCACTATTTAAATTTAATACAACCTTACACAGTGCTATTACATATTATTTGAACATAATGTAGGATGGTCTTTCCTTTAAACCATTTTCTATGTCTATTCACGAAAAATATAGGCCTAGCCTAGGCAGCGCTACCGGTAGGTACGAATTCATCAGTTCGAATTTTGATTGAGAGTGGGATTAGGCTAGGCCTAGGCCTAGCCTAGGGCTTAACATGGGATACTGTTTGGGGGTTGGGAATAGGCTCAGGCTGCTTTAGGCCTAATTAAGTAAAAATAGTCAAATCGAGACAATTGCACAGCCAACATAGCCTAGGCCTATTAAGCAAATATTTTACCAATCTACAATAGGCCTAGTCTATTCGCTGTAAGTAGGCAAGTAATCATGACCTATAGCCTCTGTAACTAAAAAACAACTAGAGTGATCAAGCTAATATGTCTACCATTTGGGAAGAGTCAGTCAAGGAATAGCCTAGATGTGGAAATTTGCAGCCAATTTGCTCTAGCCCTTTTTCAGATACAGAGGTTAAAGGTCATTGTTGAGGCCCCCCTCACCCCCCCCCCCCCATGACATATTGTCATCATCTTATATATTGCCAGCAGGGGGCAAATAACCGGAAAAAAATCGCCGTCAAAATAGACGCGAACTTAACCACGGCGATCGACACATATAAACATGGCGGTGGCGGGGGAGGTGTCGGACGTTTGCAATAAAAGTCCCGTCTATTTTGAATGCCATTGGATACAATAATATGTTGAGGGGGACTTTGCCCCCCCGAGGTGTCGGACGTTTGCAATAAAGTTCCCGTCTATTTTGAATGCCATTGGATACAATAATATGTTGAGGGGGGCTTTGCCCCCCCTCACCCCCCCCCCCCTTATGACATATTGTCACCATCATATATATTGCCAGCAGGGGGCAAATAAACCAAAACATTGCCGTCAAAATAGACACCTTTATGAATAGGTTAGCCTTTAGGCTAGGCCTATCAGCAAGAGTTGCGTTATCGGGCATATCACCTGACCGGGTATAGGCTATCCTAGTGTTTACTAATTTATAGGCTACCCCTTTGAAAGGACATTAGCCGGGTAGAATGTAGTTACCGGGTGTATCGCCAGCCTTGTTTACACTACGCGTACGCATAGTATCCTTTTCCTGTCTATTTAGACTGCCTTTGGATACAATAATATGTTGAGGTTGGGCTTTGCCCCCCTTCACCCCCCCATGACATATTGTCATCATCATATATATTTCCAGCAGGGGGCAAATAACCAAAATAAATCGCCGTCAAAATAGACGCGAACTTAACAACGGCGATCGACAAATGTAAACATGACGGAGGCGGCGGACGTTTGCAATCATGTTCCCGTCTATTTTGAATGCCAATGGATACAATAATATGTTGAGGGGTGGCTTTGCCACCCCTCACCCCCCCATGTCATGTCATCGTCACATTGCAAGCAGGGGGCAAATAACCGAAAAAAATCACCGTCAAAATAGACGCGAAGTTAACCGCGGTGATCGCCCTATGTAAACATGACGACCGTACACCCGGAAACTACATCCATCCCCATTAGCCTAACCTAACAACCTTACCTAACCTATCCTAGTATTATGGGTGGAGGCTGCCGCCCCCTAAACCCAGTACGTTGGATACAAAACTAACCCTCACCTAACACCTAGTATATGTCCCTAGTACCCAGTACGTGGGATACCAAGCTAACCCTTACGTAACACCTAGTATATGCCCCTAGTACCTAGTATTTGGGATACAATACTAACCCTTACATAACACCTAGTATATGTCCCTAGTACCCAGTACGTGGGATACAAAACTAACCTTCACCTAGCATATGTCCCTCACTCAGTACACCTTTCACCCTCACTATCGTTCGTGAGTCCTCATACATCTTCATTATCACACGCACCAGCCACTCCTCTATGCCAAATTTTCTCCTAGCCTACTGCACAACTTCTTACTTTCAGTAGATATCTTTCCTGCAGCTGCCTGACTATGAAGTTGTCGATTGTGTCACGTCCTGGCATGAAACCAAACTGCATATCGTCGATAGAATGCTTTCCCTTATCATACCTTCAAAGACTCTCTCACACTCACAGACCTTCATGACTTGGCCAAGCATTTTCAGGCCTCTTATAGCATGTGCAAGGGGAGCCTAACTCTGAAATCACTAGATAGTGCCTCCAGAACCATAAAAAAGAGGAGAGGGCTTAATTAACACACTTCCCTGTTGGACTCTGACGCAAACTGAAAACTCATCACTCAGTACCCTCACGTAACACCTAGTATATGTCCTTAGTACCCAGTACTTTGGATACAAAACTAACCTCCACCTAACACCTAGTATATGTCCCTAGTAACCAGTACGTGGTATATTTAGCTAACCCTCACCAAATATCTAGTATATGTCCCTCACTCAGCTGTACACCTTTCACCCTCACTACCGTTCGTGAGTCCTCGTACATCTTCATTATCGCATGCACCAGCCACTCCCCAACGCCAAGTTTTCTCCTAGCCTACTGCACAACTTCTCTGGCCACCTTATCAAAGGCCTTCTCCCAGTCTGCAAACACAACATCAGATCCCTATCTTTTAAGGACATACAGTATCTTTCCCTTATCATACCTTCTAAGACTCTCTCACAGACCTTCATGACTTAGTCAAGCATTTTCAGGACCCTTATAGCAGTTCCCAGGGGAGCCCAACTCTGAAATCACAGATAGTGCCTCCAGAACCATAAAAAAAAAGAGGAAAGGGCTTCATTAACACAGAGCCCTGGTGGACTCCGTCGCGACGCGAACTGAAAACTCATCACTCAGTACCGGTACATCTTTCACCCTCACTGCCATTTGAGTCCTCATACATCTTCATTATCACACAAATACCTTCATGACTTGGATTGTGCCGTGTCCTAGCATGAAACCAAACTGCATATCATCAATATCATACCTTCAAAGACTTTCTCACAGACCTTCATGACTTGATCAAGTATTTTCAGGCCCCTATAATTTTCCCTATCCAATGAGTCCCCTTTGCTCTTATACAGTATATATTGTACTTTTGTGCCATTCATCAGAGATTACTTCCTCTCTGATGATGAAGTTAATTAGCTCATTGAACACACCTACTCCTTTCTCACCTGAGGCCTTAATCATCTCAGCTAGAATGCCAAAGCATCCTGCAGCTTTTCTGTCCTTCATTAAGTTATTGCACTGCTTACAAAAGCTGGCACAATCACAGGGAGGGGGGAGTATTGGCTTTTCGTTGCTAAGCTGCTCTATTCCATTCAAATTCCATGTTGAATAATCTTTCGTAGTGTACGGTATCTTCCAAGAATCTATAATTTCTTTGTCAGCGGAAACAATTGTTCAAGTATATATTTTACCTGTGAAACCAATGTAACTTCATAATGACAATTATATATATAAAGAAAAAACAATATATTTTATATAATTTATTGCATATCTTACATGATTTAAAAAGATATTTATTAAAATAGTTTAACCAGACCACTGAGTTCCCCCAAAAAACTCTTATAGGGCTGGCCTGAAGGATTAGATCAAGATGGACAACCAATCAAGATATGATAGGTAGGGAAGGGAAAGAGGTGAACAAATCTAGGAAGGTGAAGATACGCTGACATTTCTCACCATTTCACCAATTCAGCCGCACCACATGAGCTCCACAGCAGAACTCTTATAGGGTAGGGCCGAAGGGTGAGTCAAGAACTGCTACACTGCAGCACCAATTAAGAAATGATCAAGGGCGAAGAATGAGAAATCAGGTCTAAGGAAGAAATAAATCACACCGAGATACACACATAATACATCACTGAGGGGAATCGAGTCAGCTTGACCGCACCAGCAACCATAGACACAAATAAAGTCAGGAGTCAATAAACTAGCCAGGCCAGGATGGCATATGATATAGGCTGTCCGGAGGACAACCGAATTAGACAGAATAAGAATAGAAGGGGAAAAACATACAAAAAGGGGCATTCAAATTTCAATGGAAATTCACTATGATAACTGTAATATGTGGGAATAACTTTCACCTTCATATTTCCTTATCTCTTAGCATAAACATGATCAATTAGTGTGCCATTTTCAGTTGTTGGTTGTGTTACATGTTGAGAGTATCCACGCTTTTCCATTAAATTTGCAATGGAAGAGTTAGTTTGGATGTTTTCACAATGCAACCAATTGGGTATTTGTCTAGTTCATTTAGCAAATTACTTAAATTTACTCTAAAATAATTAAGTCCATATGAAATAGGTCTGTATATAGGGACAGGTTTGTCCTATAGAAAAGTATAGCCAACACTGTTCTCTACCCACTAAAAGCTGAACCAGTGGAAGGTATTACCCGTGTTTGCATACCTTCCCTCAATTTCAGTCAGGCTATATTTGTATGATAATTTGAACTCAATTTGACCTATCTCAGAATAGTAGTATGGGAATTTCATTCTTTTCCTTATTGTGAAGAAAATCATTATTCTATAAAAACACTTACCCTAATAATACATTGTACAAGGTTATTCTCTATATTTTAAGATTATACTCTTTATATAAAAGGCTTGCATGGCTGCATGATAAATGTTTTTCTTTGATTCACTCTTCTTGACTTTTTCTATATATCAGGCCATGCTTTTGTTCCTCCTAATTCCTTTCCTATTATTTCCACTCCTCAAGTGAGGTACTGTAGAGGTTATTCTCTTGGTCCCATCTGTAGAGGTATAGTAAATAGTGGCCAGACACGCCCGTGGCAGCCTTTCACACCCAACCTATCTGGTCCTATTTAATTTTATGTTGAACTCTATTGTTCTTGATCCCACTATAGGACTTGGTAGCCTATTCCACATATCTACAACTCTGTTACTAAACGAATAGAGGCAGATCCCTTACACACCCAGTTTCTCTCTGTCGCTCGTTTGCTTGCACATCGGTACAAATGAAGCAGATCCCTTACACATGCAACTAAGATGAACATGGGAATCTGCAGACAAGTGGCCCACAAAAGGCAGATCCCTTTCACATCCAACCCATTTCGTCCATATGTCTATCTGATTTTATCTTGAAATTCTTTATTGTTCTTGATCCCACTATAGCACTAGCTAGCCTATTTCACATATGTACAACTCTGTTACGAGAGGCAGATCCCTTACACAGCCAATCTCTCTCTCTCTCTCTCTCTCTTATTTGCACACTGGTACAAATAAGGCAGATCCCTTACACATGCTACCAAGATGAAAATGGGAGTCTGCAGAGAGCCGATTGGCCCACACACGGAAGATCCCTTTCACACCCAACCCATCTCATCCTATCCAATTTTATGTTGAAGCTCTATTGTTATTGATCCCACTATAGCACTTGGTAGCCTATTCCACATATCTACAACTCTTTTACCAAGCGAATAGAGGCAGAACCTTTACACAGCCAATCTCTTTCTCTCTCGCTCTTGTTTGTTTTGCACACCGGTACAAATGAGGCAGATCCCTCACACATGCAACCAAGATGAAAATGGGAGTCTGCAGAGAGCCAAGTGGCCCACATAAGGCAGATCCCTTTCACACCCAACCCATCTCATAAACGTTACCTGTTATTTACACTACTTACTATACACCCATGTTATCATATACCTGCAACCAAAACACAATTGTAAGAAATAGGAACATAGGAAAATGGGAGTCTGTAGAGAGCCAATTGGCCCACACAAGACAGGTCCTTTTCACACCCAACCCTTCTCATAACAACTCTCTCATTTATCTCTGTCTTCCTTACATTTATGACATCCTAGTCTCTCTCTCTCTCACAAATGAGAACATAAGAAAACCGGAGTCTGCAGAGAGCCGATTGGCCCACACATGTCAGATCCCTTTCACACCCAACTCATCCCGCGCTCTCTCTCTCTCTCTCATATATATCGCTATCTTCCTTACGTTTATGACATCCTATTCTTTCTTGCCATACTCTCACTCTCACAAATGAGAACATAAACAAAATAAGAAAACGGGAGTCTGCAGAGAGCCGATTGACCTACACATGGCAGATCCCTTTCACACCCAACCCATCTCATTCTATCTAATTTCAAGTTGAAGCTCTATTGTTCTTGATCCCATTATAGCACTCGGTAGCTTATTCCACATATCTACAACTCTGTTACTAAACGAATAGAGGCAGATCCCTTATACAGGCAATCTCTCCCTCTCTCGCTCTTGTTTGTTTGCACAATCTGTTCCTTCTGTAGTTTCTCCATGCCCAATAAGTTAAATGATCTTTTGATATCTGTGACACAACTTTTGTATCCAACACAATACCCTGCTTGCAAAACCCCTTGAACCCCGGACAACGTTGCTTGCAACTTTAATTATTATTATTATTAGGGGTTCGTCCCCTACGGGGAACCCCTATTGTAATCATTAAACCTGGAATTTCATCCAAATTCTTCTTACGCGCCGGTTTCGACGCAATAACTCCAGAACCGCTTTTTGGATCGGGATCAAACTTTCACAAGAGGTGCGTTTTTGTATTGGTCAACTTTTGATATACTAAACATCCGGCATGGTGGCCAAACAGGTCCGTGGCAGCCGATTTCCCGAAAACTTGACGCTTAAATACCGTCTCTCCCACTCACAGGAAACGACTGGGCTTTGGCATACGCACTCCCCTACTAATGCTCCGCAAATTTTATAGAGAAGGTTTTGCTTTTGCACGTGGGTTTTTTTCCGGCAATCTTGAAAAAACCTCGAATTCCACTTAAAATTCCACATCTTGAAAACTACGCCGATGATCAGAGCCATGCTTGCGTAGTTGGGTGAGGCTCGCGATTCCGAACGTTTTGATACCAAACAAATATATATGGGTGGAATAGTTTGGCCGCAGCATTGAAAACTGTCTATTCTTAAATGACTTTAAAACCGAATTCGCTACCACACACAAAGTTTACCGTCTACAGTCTATAGGCTTCCACGCATCCCCCAGTTTTGCTTAACCCGGGAGCTGCGGGTAGACTCATAAGAGTTCCCCCGGCGCACTGCGGGGAGACTCTTAAGAGCAGAGCTTTTGAACGCGTATCAAAACCGCGCGTTTATAGTCAGGCGGCTGAAAATTGGTGTGGATATAGTACTACATGTCAACTCTCGATACCACCCCGCCAAACGCTCGCCCCGCACTCGTGCAAGCACCACCGCGCCAGTAACCACGCACTAGTCATGGAGCCCACACGTCCCTCACGCTCGCTCCCTGATGACACAACCAGCCCTCCTTCTGGTGGTGTTAGCCGCCGTGGAAGGCAGAGGGTGGCTGCCAAAGACCCTAGCTACCAGTACGACACGCCCTACAGCTCTGAGGACGAAACACCAGCACCCAAAGCACGAAAAACACGTGCAAGCAGGGCAATGGCACAGAGGTCATTGGTCTTTCGGGACACTGCCACCATGACCCAAGCCACTGCAACAACCACTACCACCACCACTACCACCACTGCCACCCCTGCCACCGGTACCAGCGACGCAGGAGGCCGCAAAACCTGCGGGGGCAGGAAAAATTAAAGGCACGGGCGTAGGGAAAAGATCCCGTACGCCAGCCACAGTGCCCCTACCACCACCACCACCACCACCACCACCAGCCGCCGCCCCTGGCCCGGCTGCCGCCGCCGCCCCTGGCCCGGCTGCCGCTGCCGCCCCTGCTGCCCCTGCCGCCCCTGCTGCCCCTGCCGCCCCTGCCCAAGGAACAGGGAAGGGGAAGGGGAAGGGGAAAGGGAGAGGGAAAGCGACTGCTGGCCCTGCTGTCCCTGGTGTCCCTGCTGGCCCTGCTGCCCCTGTTGCCCCTGTTGCCCCTGCTGCCCCTGCCGCCCCTGCCGCCCCTGCCCAAGGAACAGAGAGAAGGGCGACAGGCACCACCATCATCTTGCCATCAAGGCCACGCACCACTGCTGCCCCTGCCGCCGCCTCTGCCGCCGCCTCTGCCGCCGCCCCTGCCGCCGCCCCTGCCGCCACCTCTGCTGTCCCTGTCCATAAGACACCCTCGCGTGCAAAAGTGACCCGGAAAACTCTGACACCATCAAAATATGCCGCCCTGCTGTTTGATGGTGATTCGCAGGACATTGGCAGCCCAGGTTTTGACGACGAAGCCCTAGCACGGGACCAAGGGTGGGGGGATTTGGGAGTGGACAGTGGGAGTGAGTCAGACGTCGGTGACGAAAATGAGGAAGGTCATCGTCTGTCTAGTGAAGAGGAGGGTGCTGATGATGAAGTGCTGTATCGCAACCATGGAAGCGATATTTCAGACGATGAAGCAGACGCAGACGACATTCCGATCCCTGGCTTGCCTTCGTTCGATTGGTCTGACGGGGTCAATTTTGTACCTGACGTGCCCCAGTTCAATCCTGGGACGTCAGGAACAACTGACGACTGGCCCTGTGACGATCAAGCGAACGAAAGCGACTTCTTCCTCGCTTTTTTCGATATGGAGGTAATGACGTACATCGTTGCCCAAACAAACGCCTACTACAGGTGGGTGTTTGGCAGATTGGACGTCCTTTCTCCAAAAGCGAGAATACGAGGCTGGGTGGATACGACTGTGGAAGAATTTATGACGTTCTTTGCCTTGTTGTTCCTCATGCCTCTGATCAAGAAGCATGTGTTGCAACACTATTGGAAGCACGACCCTCTCATCGCCACCCCAACTTTCAATAAGTTCATGACTCGTGACAGATTTTTGTTGCTGCTAAGATTTATGCACTTTGCAGACAACGAAAATCCTAACAGGATTGACAGGATATGGAAAGTTCGGAATGTGTTCACCATGTTGTTGGAGAGGTATAGGAAATACTTTTACCCCTTCCTCAATTTGGTGATTGATGAGTCGCTCGTGCTCTTCAAAGGACGCCTTGTTTTCAAACAGTATATCCCCTTGAAAAGGCATAGGTTCGGAATCAAGCTCTTCGTTTTGTGTGACTGCGAAACTGGAATAGTGCTTGACATGATCGTGTACACAGGCACTGACATTGACATACCGAAAGCCGCTGCCAATGACCCCATGGGCATGTCAGGTGCCATCATCAGGAAAATGTTGGCACCTTACCTGGGCAAAGGCCACATCATCTACACTGACAACTGGTATACTTCTCCTGCTCTCTGCCAGTTTCTTCATGACAACCAAACGGGGTCATGTGGGACTGTCAGAAAGACAAGAAAGTTTATGCCAAAATTCACAGGTGATGTCATTCCTCTCACAGATGCCTCTTCCAGTGACACACCTTCAGAAGACGACCTGGCCCAGGAACACCGCGAGAGGCATGTGCGAAGAAAGCGACGAAAGGGGCAGAAATTCAAGCAGCTCGAGAAGTGTGGGAAAGTGATAGCCCTGAAGTGGAAGGATAAGCGAGACGTCCACCTGCTTTCCACCGTCCACACAGGTGCCCAGATGGATTCTGGCAAAATCCACTACCGAACCAGGAAGACCATCTACAAGCCCGACATGGTAGTGGACTACACCAAAAACATGCGCATGGTGGACAAGTCTGACTGTCAGCTGTCAGGCGTTGAGTGTCTGAGGAAGACTGTGAAGTGGTATCACAAGCTCTTCCTCCACATTGTTGACATAACGATGCTGAATGCCTACAACTTGTGGTTGGTAAAAAAGAATATGGCCCCAAACCAGAAACTTAAATTCCGGGAGTTTGTGTACAACGTCTCATACCAACTCCTGGAGAAGTATGGCACCACCACTCACAGACGTACGGCATGGCGTGGGGATCACGTTCCTGACCGTATCCAGCTGGGTGTCGAAAGACACTACCCCATCAACACTGAGATGCTTGGCACTCGTCACAGGCAGGCGCAGTGCACTGTCTGCAGCTCCAGTGTCAGGAAACCCCATGTCACAAAAAGAGTCACCTCAATGTGCGCAGAGTGCAAAGTTCCACTCTGCCTGGGTGACTGCTTCAGGGACTACCACACCTTCAAAAATTATTGAGTGTCGCCCTGCCCTGCCCTGCCCTGCCCTGCCCTGCCCTGCCCTGCCCTGCCCTGCCCTGCCCTGGACTCGCCCCGTGCCCTGCCCTGGACTCGCCCCATGCCCAGCCCTGTCCTGGACTCGCGCCCTACCTTACCTGACCTGACCTAATTGATCACGCTACCTCATAATGTAACATATATATTATATAATGTATAAGTTTCAAAGATGTCCCTGTGATATAGCTTTTACATTATATAATTGTATGTTTCATTATTTAGTTTATAAGTTTCAAAGATTTACATGTAATATGCCTTATTTTTTTAGCATATCAATATATACGTTTGTTATTAGCCAAAGTCATGTGTATATAATAATTTTCTTACCTCAAATGAATTGTACAAAAATAAATATGTTTCAACAAATCCTGTCAAACCTACTAAGATAATAAAAAAAAACAATAAAAAAAACAAAAAAAACACAAGGTCATGTCATTGTATTCTTACAATATGATATATTCTATGAATATTTCATATTGTTTGAATACAATGGCATGATCTTGTAAAAAAAAAAATTTATCAAAAATGTTCTAGACAATATAAAACCTTCCCCATAACCCCCTCCTGGATTCGATCACACAACCCTAGCACACTTTGAGTTTTCCAGTCCGCGACCTTACCAACCATGCCACAGGAGCTCATACCAAATATCACTCAAAACTTCGTGTCTACAATCGAAATGACAATATACAAAAAAAAAAATGAATTATCCCACCAATTTACGTTTGTAAATTGATGGGATTATCAATTATATCATGCAAAGGTTTATAAAAGTTTGTCTCTGTCAAGAATTAGTAATTATATAACTTTATTCTGTCCAAAATTGCCAAAACATTCAGCAAAATTGCCCCTCTCAGTGCGACTCCAATCATTTTCACACGGTCAAGCGGTGACCCTTGCCGCTCCCTTTATGCCCCAGCTACACCAGCCACAGCAGCTCTGTCTGGGAACAAAATTTGTATAAATACAATAATGGATAAAATACTCTTCACAAATACATTTGTATTGTATAATATTGTAAATAAAAAAGAATAATAACTGTGTGGGTGTCGAAAATTGCTCAACCAGCTTTCTTATGTCTCGCCTATGTGCGTATATTGGATTATACATAGTCATGACTGTCATACAAATAATTGCAGTAGGTCTCGAATATACATTTAGATTGCATATTACTTGGAAATAAATAAGTAAACGTTTCTCTGGTGGCAATCTACCCTTTCGCAAGTGTAAGGAGACACCATTCTATATTTAGCTCTTTATCGCAAAAGGCAATCTGCACGTGTTTACTGACCACCGTCGCTGGTGGTCTATAATATAGTACTTTATTGACAGTCAATGGCCTACATGTTTCTGTGGTACTTCACATGTGTCTAAAATGCAATGTCTGCTTGCATAAAAATGCAATTCTGAAGTCCATTTATACGTACTGTTACGGCTGGATCGGCAATACATATTCGGGATTCTTGATCGTAGGACAGAAATGGCTTATGTGACAACGACACGCTCGATTCCAGTCCCAAATACTATATGCTCCAGACAACAAAAGCACCAACGCCCTACAGAGTTATCGTCTATGGTAACGAGGTACCTTAACTCGGCGAAAGTGTACAACAGGGGTAGGCTATGAGGCTAAACTCCCTCAGACATTTATAGGTTACGTTATTACTAAAGAAATGCAATACTCAAGAAACTACGTTAATATTAAGCCTCTAATAATGTAGAATAGAAGTAGGCTAAAGGTATGACAGTGAAATGCTAAATGACAAATGTACACGCCTACTTGAAAGCACGTGCACTAGAATAACTGTCCCCTACTAACATGCACTAGCATGTAGCATATAAGATGTTCATGATCCAGTAGATACCTAATAATACACATGGAAGGAACATAAATAGTAGTCACTTATTATAAGAATGAATCTATACTTGGAATAACTAAAAGGTTGCAGGCAACAGTACTGCGCCGGTAGCCTACTACCGCATAGGCTACTTCGCTTCTCTCACTCTGTCTCCCCTCTGAGTCCGTATGCGCCCTACGCAACGGAACTCCGGACACAGCAGCAAAACGACAGTGCAGTTAATTGATACATGAAAGTATTAATAGTGTTGTCTTGTGTGTGAGTAATGTGTATTGTAAAGTGTTATATACATAAACTTAAAGAGAGCTGCAATGCATAGTAAAATAAAGATATCACCCACTCATCATCCCCATGTGTTCTAGCTAGCAGGCCAAGTCACAGGAACAACGAGTCCCAGCACCGAAAGCGAGAACCCAGGAAAAGACTGCAGAGAACACAAGGACAGATAAATTACGTTACTCTACTATACCGGCACTACGAGCGAGCTGTAGTCTCTGGTACTGCACTCGCTCCTGGCTCGGTAGGCAAATCAAGGCTAAGTCCTCGCCCCTCTACAGACAACTCCTGGGCATGGTCGGGCTCTTACACATGGCACTAGTCTAGTCACAAATTGGATGATGAGCTGGGCATATAACTCGTGAACATGTAGAACGTTCACCAACTATCCTCATCAAGAAGATCGCTGTTCACATTAACCCCTTAAATCTAATACATGTAAATATATGCTTGTCCTAAGAGTAATACGAGAGGTGAGTGCTGAAACTCCTTTAGGACCTCAAGGGAAGGTTATGCATTTAAATAGAGAGAAGAATGAAATGAGAGTAATGTCGTCAGAGAGAAAGAGTGCAACCGTGAGAAGTTGGGAGAGAGGGCAAGGGATGTTAGAATCTCAAAGGTTCTAGGCAACCTGATCATGGAACACACAGCGAGCCTCCAGGCAATGTGCAGTACGACAACATGGGCAACCCAGGCAGCATAGGCAGGCGGCAATGGACTACCAACCCTGTCGCACCTAGCTATAAGCGCAAGGCTGCCAACCGGTCCATACGTCTGGCAACCACCACTCCGGCAGCGTGGCGCGTTGCTACCCTCTCGCTCTGAAAACTAACTCACTCTCTCTCTCTGAATTCCTATTGTCTTATTCTATCAACTTCTCTATTGATACTACATATTAAATGGAAGGTCTCGACATGGCTTAAAACAAAACCCACCACTGGTTAGCACATGACGAGACCTTTGCAGAGATTCAAAGAACATAGTTATACGTTGTCACACTCAATATAAGCAGCCAGCACGGTACAGCGGTACACGGTACCGCACCGTGGCGGTACAGTGGAGTACCAAGGAGTACAATCAGGTTGCGTTGCCACGCACTGGGTGAGTCACAGCCCCCCCCAAGATTTTAGATAATCGACCTTAGAAGCATTATCAAAATCTGACAGGCAACCAACCGACCTGCTGCCCTTAGCTGCCACTAATTGCAAAAGGTGCACAACAACTGAAGTGTGAATTATACATAAAACACAATATCGCATGCATCATGCTACAACAATAAAGACTTACAAAACTAAAAAAAAATTTCTCGTTTATTTTATTGTTTTATAATCTTTTTGGACGGCGTTATGATAGCCTAATTTTACTCCTGCTCAACCCACACACCGTGCACGACTATCCTGGATCATCAACCCTTGATAGACAATCTGCTATCACGTTCTCACTCCCGGCAATATGCTGAATGTTGAGATTATACTCTTGGAGCATCAGGGACCACCTGGTCAACCGCATATTCCGATTGTGAAACTGATTTAGGAATTTCAAGGGATGATGGTCCGTATAAATCGTCACTACCGGGCCGTAGGCTGGAACATAAACTTCGAAATGTTTGAGCTACAAAACGATAGCAAGAAGCTCCTTCTCTATAGTCGAGTAATTCCTTTGTGCCGAATTAAACTTGCGAGAAAAGAAGCTCACTGGGTGTTCCAAGCCCTCGGAATCAGTCTGCAGTAACACTGCCCCGGCACCCACACCGCTGGCATCAGTCGCCAGCTGAAAACTCCTGGAGAAGTCTGGGGCTCTCAAAATCGGATGTGTACACAGCAGGTGCTTGACTAGGTCGAAAGCCCTCTGACACTCCGCAGCCCAACAGAACTTCACTGACTTCGACAGTAGATCAGTTAACGGTGCTAAGACAGTAGAGTATCCCCGGATGAAGCGCCTATAATAGCCTATCATACCTAGGAACCGCATGACCTGGCGCTTAGCGGTGGGCCTGGGAAACATATTGATAGCCTGTATCTTGCTCAGGGGGGGGGCACACCCGGCCTAACCCGACCACGAAGCCAAGATACTGCACAGTAGCCTTTACAAACTCGCACTTCCTCAGGTTCACCACCAGCCCAGCATCGTGCAACTTCCCAAACAGGGTCTCTAAGTGCCTTAGGTGATTTTCAAAATTGTCATCATACACTATCACGTCATCAAGGTAGACCGTGCAGTTAGGGATTTCGTCACAAATATCGTTCATCAGGTTCTGAAACGTGGCAGGTGCGTTCTTAAGCCCATAAGGCATTACGTTACATTGGTAGGTCTTGCCATCTACCACAAAACCACAAACTTGCTTAGCTCGGTCCGACAGGGGTACTTGCCAGTAGCCTTTTACAAGATCAATTTTAGTAAGGTACTTTGCATTCCCTATCTTGTCCACGCTGTCGTCAACTCGAGGCAAAGGGTAAGGGTTGGTAGTGGTCAAGCCATTTAGCCTACGAAAATCTATGCAGAACCGCACCTTGCCGTCAGGTTTTGGCTGCAACGTGACGGGTGATGTCCACTTCACATAACCTTCAGTGATCATCCCTCTCTCAACCATGTACTTTAACTCCTCCCGTAAAGCTGGCAACTTTACCGGGGGCACACGGTAGGGCACTGACTTGAAGGGCACATTATCACCGACGTCCACGTCGTGCGTTACCTGAGTAGTGAGACCTGGGTGTTCGGCGAAAACAGAGGGGTATGACCTGAACAGGCCTAGGACAGCAGCACCCTGGTGCTCAGGCAGGTGACTTACAGCTTGCCTAGCCTCTTGTTCAGTATTCCCCGCCCACTGTTCCGCGGAAATGACACAGTCCCAGCTATCCTCCTCAGCAGCATGACTGTCCCCACCTCCTTCTCCACCCTGGCCGCTGCAGGCCAGCACAGGGACAGTGAGAGGCTCTGAGGGGCGTCTCACATACTCTTTCATGAGGTTAACATGACATAACTGATATTTTTTTCTACGGTCAGGTGTTGCAACGAGATAATCAAGGTCGGACAGTTTCTTAGCCACCACATACGGCCCAATAAACTTGGCAGAAAGGGGGTGTCCAGGCAAAGGTAAAAGCAACATTACCTCCTGACCCACCGAAAACTCCCGAAGCTTCACCTTGGCGTCATACTGGTGCTTCATGACCGCCTGTGCATTAACCAAGTTATTACCTGCCGCTGCCATGCAACCTATAAGTCTCTCCCGGCTCTCAAGGATATATTTAAGTACAGACCCCGGCTTCTCTTCGCCCTCCCAGATCTCTTTCACCATACTTAAAGGTCCTCTCACATTATGGCCAAAGACTAGTTGATTTGGACTGAACCCCAGGCTCTCTCCTGGGACTTCACGTGCAGCGAACAGAACATACGGCAGACCCAAATCCCAATCAGTGTCATGTTCTGCACAGTAACAGCGTAGCATACTCTTCAGGGTCGAGTGCCACCGCTCCAAGACTCCCTGACTCTCGGGATGGTAGGCTGACGACACTACAGAACATATACCGTGCAACTGAAGGGTTTGCTTGAACAATTTGGATGTAAAATTGCTCCCTTGGTCTGACTGCACCTCACGTGGAAATCCATAACAGGAACAGAACAATAATAAGTTTTTAACAACTGCCTTTGCCGAGCCATTTCTCATGGGGTATGCGTCCGGGTATCTCGTAGCCACATCCATGATTGTCAACAGGAATTTATTGCCACTACTAGTAGGCGGGAAAGGGCCAACCAAATCTACTACAACTTTGCTGAACGGAGGCCCGGTGACAGGTATGGGAAACAAAGGTGCCTTCGGGATGGTCTGGTTAGGCTTCCCCGTTGTCTGGCAGGTCGCACACCCAGCCACCCATGCACAGACATCAGCCTTGACCCCAGGCCACCAGAAAAACCTGCCCAATGCCGCCAATGTTTTTGTTACCCCCAACTGACCCGCCACCGGCACATCATGCGCCAGACACAATAAGGACTCTCTATACTTATTTGGAACAACCACCTGGTCTACTACCCTCGCACCGCCCTCCCACTTCGATTTGGGGTCTAGAAATCTGCGGTACAATATCCTGTTGAGCCTAAAGAAATCTCCCGGCTTCGCATCCCCATCTTCCTCCAACTCTATGGCACCATTGCTATAACGAGCTAGGCTAGCGTCTTGCAGCTGCTGCTCACTAATGTCCCTGGGCGTCAATGCATCAAGATGGTTTTGTAATAAGACATTACCCCGGCTAGTAGGCTCTACTGCCTTAGTGGCTCTCGCTACAGCTCTTGCCTCACGCGAAGTCTTACCCAACTCTGCCTTGTTACACACCATATCTGGGCCAGAGTCAACTCCCGTGTTTATTATAGGTCCAAGTACCGAATCACCGAGAAGTGCAGCAGAATCAATGTCCCTTTTCCTGCCCTTAGCAACCTTCTCCTGATCCTTCCTCCACTGTCCCCGAGGTTGAGTGCTAGGCTGTGCAGGAGCCGCAGAGCGAGATCGGGTTACCACACAGGCCATCTCATCCTGTTGGCACCTCCCAACCCATTCCCGATTCTCACCATCCACGTCGGCCGCCCTCTCGGCAACGACTAAGGGTGGAGTCCCGGAAGTGGGCACCGCAAAGTCGTTGCCGAGAAGAAGGTCGACGCCCTCAACTGGCAAACACTCAACGATCCCTACATCCAGCTCCCTGCACACCTCTCCCACTCTCAACTCCAACCTCACAAGTGGGTATGACCTCGTAGCATTTATACCCTGCACCACAACAACTCTGGCCGCATTTATCGGTTTCCCTGTGAAGTTCCTCAACAAAGTTTGCGAAGCCCCCGTATCCCTCAGCAAGTCAACCCTCCGTAGTTCACTCCCCCAGCTCACAAACCCGTGCCCCCGATGGCTACAGAAAGTGTCCCGGACAGGTGTCGAGCCTTCCGTATGCTTCTTTACCGCGTGTGCCTCAGCTGCTGACAACCTACCCCGGGCAGTTGCTGCAGCCTTCAGAGACACACCGATACTGTGAACCAATGACACCGGCTTAGCGGGAGTGTTACTAGGGCACTCACGTGAATAATGGCCTAGCTTCTGACATTTGTAACATTTCACATCCCCAATGGGCTTCTTCCCTTGTGCGGGCGAAGAAGGGGCCTGACCTTTAGTAAACGGGAGAGGCTTGTGTTTGTAGGTGTTATTAGGTGCAATGCATTTAGTGTGGTTATGTGTGTCATAGGATTTGTTATTATCGAAAACTCTGGTGGGTGGGGTATAGCGCCCCTTCTGCCCTGACTCAGCCCTCTGAGCGGCACCGCAACCACGAATCAATGATAATCTGAAGTCTGCCATCTTGGCAGCCTCCTCTACTGTCTTGGGACATTTTTCCTTAATGTTCAGCGTTAGATCGGTTCCAGTACATTTGTAAAACTGTTCCAGATAGAAAAGTTGCTTATTTCCTCAGCCGACTCTGCGTGCTCGGACCGAAACCAGTTATTACCTGCATCTGTTAAGTCCCATGCGTGCTCCATAAACTGACGTCGCTCTTCTTATTCACGCCACGGAAACTTCAATCTATAAGTTTCGGGTTGCAGTTCGTAGGCCCGGAGCACAGCCTCCTTCACCAGTCCATACACGACACTCTCGTCCAGTGACAGTGCATCGTAGCTTTCAACCCCTTACCCACTAGACGTGATGAAACTAATGCTGCCCATTTAACCTCCGGCCAGTCATACTCACGACACTTCTTTTTGAAACGAGCAAAAAAACTCAGTCACTGCTGTCTCATCAAATGCGGGTACTAACTTAATTAAATGCGAAAGTGAGTCTGTAACCCGGTGCCCACCACCGAGATGACGCCCCGTGGTCTCTACTCTAGACTTCTCGACATCCATTTCAGCCTGGTACCTGGTTGCATCCTGATTGGCTTGGATTCTAGCAACCTCTATGCGTTCTATACTAGCCTGTTGTATCTGAGTCTCCTGCAGCTTAATCCGTTCTATACTAGCCTGTTGTATCTGAGTCTCCTGCAGCTTAAACTTAGCTAGTTCTAGCTGAAATAACATCTCAGGAGACAGGCCTGGGGGGGGAGAGCACAAAATGGGGGATCCACACCGAGACGTGTTTACGGGTAAGCCAGCTTGCCCTTGAGAACCCTCCTGCTGCATCGTGCTAAGACTCGCTGGCTGAGGGCCCAGCTCAGGGGTAGAGTGGAATGGAGGCTTGGAGGGAACCCCCCAAGACCCCACTCCACCCACCGCCCCATCGCCATCACCCAACAAACATGCCACCAAATTCTTCTTGGGCCAACTGTCAGGACAGTCCCGCCCCAAAACCGTGGCTAAACAGCGAAGACCGTAACAATCAATAGCCTGCAGGCGCTGTTCGGTCAAAGGTGTCTGCAAAAATGCCCGGGCATCCCTCTCTCCACTTATAACACTCCCCTCCCAAAACATCTGTTGTACTTGCTGGTTACTAGGCTGTACCGTGTTATCCTCCCCCGTAAATGATGAGTCATTAGACATAGTGCTGGTTATACAATTGCTGTTCATAAAAAAAAAAAAGTGCTTATTACTAATTGCAGTCTCGACTCACAAAATGTTAAAGATGCTTGAATGACTCTACTCTAGACACCCCCAACGAAACAATCTGCAAGTCCACCAATACAATAATGACACAATAAAAATTCCTCCAATATGCAAGAAAATTCTAGCCAGCTCTACTAGGTAGCATAGAATAGTTCTCCAAAAAACATGTGATAGGATACTACTGAATCTTGTGCAAGGTCGCCATTTTGTTACGGCTGGATCGGCAATACATATTCGGGATTCTTGATCGTAGGACAGAAATGGCTTATGTGACAACGACACGCTCGATTCCAGTCCCAAATACTATATGCTCCAGACAACAAAAGCACCAACGCCCTACAGAGTTATCGTCTATGGTAACGAGGTACCTTAACTCGGCGAAAGTGTACAACAGGGGTAGGCTATGAGGCTAAACTCCCTCAGACATTTATAGGTTACGTTATTACTAAAGAAATGCAATACTCAAGAAACTACGTTAATATTAAGCCTCTAATAATGTAGAATAGAAGTAGGCTAAAGGTATGACAGTGAAATGCTAAATGACAAATGTACACGCCTACTTGAAAGCGCGTGCACTAGAATAACTGTCCCCTACTAACATGCACTAGCATGTAGCATATAAGATGTTCATGATCCAGTAGATACCTAATAATACACATGGAAGGAACATAAATAGTAGTCACTTATTATAAGAATGAATCTATACTTGGAATAACTAAAAGGTTGCAGGCAACAGTACTGCGCCGGTAGCCTACTACCGCATAGGCTACTTCGCTTCTCTCACTCTGTCTCCCCTCTGAGTCCGTATGCGCCCTACGCAACGGAACTCCGGACACAGCAGCAAAACGACAGTGCAGTTAATTGATACATGAAAGTATTAATAGTGTTGTCTTGTGTGTGAGTAATGTGTATTGTAAAGTGTTATATACATAAACTTAAAGAGAGCTGCAATGCATAGTAAAATAAAGATATCACCCACTCATCATCCCCATGTGTTCTAGCTAGCAGGCCAAGTCACAGGAACAACGAGTCCCAGCACCGAAAGCGAGAACCCAGGAAAAGACTGCAGAGAACACAAGGACAGATAAATTACGTTACTCTACTATACCGGCACTACGAGCGAGCTGTAGTCTCTGGTACTGCACTCGCTCCTGGCTCGGTAGGCAAATCAAGGCTAAGTCCTCGCCCCTCTACAGACAACTCCTGGGCATGGTCGGGCTCTTACACATGGCACTAGTCTAGTCACAAATTGGATGATGAGCTGGGCATATAACTCGTGAACATGTAGAACGTTCACCAACTATCCTCATCAAGAAGATCGCTGTTCACATTAACCCCTTAAATCTAATACATGTAAATATATGCTTGTCCTAAGAGTAATACGAGAGGTGAGTGCTGAAACTCCTTTAGGACCTCAAGGGAAGGTTATGCATTTAAATAGAGAGAAGAATGAAATGAGAGTAATGTCGTCAGAGAGAAAGAGTGCAACCGTGAGAAGTTGGGAGAGAGGGCAAGGGATGTTAGAATCTCAAAGGTTCTAGGCAACCTGATCATGGAACACACAGCGAGCCTCCAGGCAATGTGCAGTACGACAACATGGGCAACCCAGGCAGCATAGGCAGGCGGCAATGGACTACCAACCCTGTCGCACCTAGCTATAAGCGCAAGGCTGCCAACCGGTCCATACGTCTGGCAACCACCACTCCGGCAGCGTGGCGCGTTGCTACCCTCTCGCTCTGAAAACTAACTCACTCTCTCTCTCTGAATTCCTATTGTCTTATCTATCAACTTCTCTATTGATACTACATATTAAATGGAAGGTCTCGACATGGCTTAAAACAAAACCCACCACTGGTTAGCACATGACGAGACCTTTGCAGAGATACAAAGAACATAGTTATACGTTGTCACACTCAATATAAGCAGCCAGCACGGTACAGCGGTACACGGTACCGCACCGTGGCGGTACAGTGGAGTACCAAGGAGTACAATCAGGTTGCGTTGCCACGCACTGGGTGCGTCACAGTACGACATACGCATGTCTCAGTTTCTATCTATCTCTCTCTCTCTCTCTCCATTCCTGACTCGTGTTATTGTAAAACTCTTGGTGGCAACAAACACCAGACACCTGGAAGACATAAGGTTCAAAATCCCAAGCATCCATACGCCTCGGGCGCCTTCACAATTGTCACACAGCTGGTTATCTATCTAGAGATCTGCCTGCCTTCCTTCTCTTCACGACTCACTCACTCCCTCCCTGCACCCCTGCATGCCTCCCTCCCTCCCTCCCCACCCACCCACCCCCAACCCACCCTTTCAGGCTTCCGTCTGCTAGAAACACATTCACAATTTGCGTAAATATCGCATCAATTGGGCTATATGCGGTATATTCCTTGTTATATGGGACGCCTACATACGTACACGTCTTTATTATAGCATGACAGTGCTCTAAATACAAGATTTACGTGATATTTATGGCGTAACACACCCTCTCCCCCTTTCATTCCCAGCACAACTCACTCACACCTTGGTTCACGCATAGAAACTCATTGATAATGTGCGTAAATATCGCATGAATTGGTCAATATGCGGTATATATTTTGATATATGGCACGTATACATACGTACAAGTCTGTATTATAGCATGACAGTGCTCTACGTACAAGATATACGTGATATGTATGGCGTAAACCACACTCTCAGCTCATAAATTGCCGCCAAACCTCCAACACATCTTCATTCCCGCCTAAAAATTCTCTTATAATTCCCTTATATATTGCAATTTTTGGTCACTATGAGGCATCTTCATTGTTATATGGGTGGCCTACACACGTATACATACTCTACATAGCCTAAAAGGGCTCAAAAATGGACATATACGTGATAATACGCGGTAACCCACCCCCTCCTCCCTCTCCTTCTATCCCCTCCGCGCGTAAATATTCGGCAGGGAAATCTCGCCGCTCGATGACAATCTAGCCGTGCGGTGCCATTCGCTCCACATTTTTCAACTACGGACCGTTCCCCCACCCCCCCCAGACATTTTTTGGGGGGTCAAATATATATGGGCCGATGCACGCAAACATTCCCTACACGATGATGTACTTTTTATCGAAATTTGCAATAGGTCCCAAAATCATCATAGGTGCGCACAGTCTTACCCTGTAGAAAACCCCCTGTGCGCCGCGGAGAGGTTAATAACATAATCTCTTTATTATTCAGTCCTATCTTTTGTTTTTTTTATTTAACTCTCTCAAAACCGTTCGAGTCCCTACGAATTCCAGCAATTATTTAGCCAACCTACCTATACATACCTACCCTACCAAATAATAATGAAAAATTCAAATTTATTTTTGGTGAATGACAGAGTATTGGCTAAGGTTTTTAACAATTCCTCCCTTTGCCAAATGCTTAGTTTAATAACAATGATATGGACCTTTAAAGTTTTGGCAATTGCCCGTGTGACTCGTATTTTAACCCTCCTAAAGTGTTACCACGAAATACCGCTAGATCCTTTCTCAAAAGTCGCTAGCATGTTGCTACATAGCCAAACAATGTTAGGATAATGGTGCAATTTCTAAAGAGTTTTGGTTTGTTTGTTTTGCAAATTTTACAATGTAGTATGACTAGAATGTCTGAAATTTTCAAATTATCCCTAGTAAATGTCTCTAGATATAAAAGAAATGGCTGCTAGATTGAAGTAAATAGCTCTACATTTAGCGGTAATATGTAGCTTTACAACTGGCACCACTGCAACCACCACCTCCCTCCCAGTATGTCTCCACAAAATACCGCTAGATCCTTTCTCAAAAGTCGCTAGCATGTTGCTACACAGTCAAACAATGTTAGGATAATGCTGCAATTTCTAAAGCGTTTTGGTTTGTTTGTTTTGCAAATTTTACAATGTAATATGACTAGAATGTCTGACATTTTTAAATTATCCCTAGTAAATCTCTCTAGATATGAAAAAATGGCTGCTAAATTGAAGTAAATAGCTCTACATCTAGCGGTAATATCTAGCGATACAACTGGCAACACTGCCTAGCCCTTCCTTCCTATCTTCTTCCTCCCTCATATGTATCAACAACCACTCTAGTGAACTTTCGGTATTTAGTTTATTCAGCTTAATACTATTTATCCACATAAAATAGAAACCTATCACGATTGTTGTCTAATACAACCATAGATAATGCTATTACATATTATTTGAACATGATGTCGAATTTAGCAGTTGTGTTTACCTTGAACAGTAATTAACAGTCTGTGACAGAACCGAAAGCTTCTCTTGCCGTGTAGTACTCAAAGAAAGCAGGGGTACTTAAGCCAAGTCAGAGATGCAGAGGTAACTTTCACAATGCATTATAACCCTAGACAGACACCAATATACCACTAAATCAGACAAATATGACTACAAAAAAGATAGGAAAATATTATATTAATGTCCTAGGTATTTGAAATTATGCAAATGAGTAAAATCCATTATGACATAATGATAATGGGATTGATTAGTATCTGGCAACAGTGTTGCACACAATTTTCTGAACGTATGCGAACTTCGGAGTATTTATCCCATTAATATACACATCTATCACTATTTAAATGTAATACAACCATACACAGTGCTATTACATATTATTTGAACATAATATAGGATGCTCTTTCCTTTAAACCATTTTCTATATCTATTCACGAAAAATATAGGCCTAGCCTAGGCAGCACTACCGGTAGGTACGAATTTATCAGTTCGAATTTTGATTGAGAGTGGGATTAGGCCTAGGCCTAGCCTAGGGCTTAACATGGGATACTGTTTGGTGTTTGGGAATAGACTGAGGCTGCTTTAGGCCTAATTAGTAAAATTAGTCAAATCGAGACAATTGCATAGCCTAGGCCTATTAAGCAAATATTTTACCAATCTACAATAGGCCTAGTCTATTCGCTGTAAGTAGTCAAGAAATCATGACCTAGGCTATAACCTCTGTAACTAAAAAACAACTAGGCCTAGAGTGATCAAGCTAATATGTATATGTCGACCATTTGGGAAGAGTCAGTCAAGGAATAGCCTAGATGTGGAAATTTGCAGCCTATTTGCTCTAGCCCTATTTGATATACAGAGGTTAGAGGTCATTGTTGAGGCCCCCCCTCATGACATATTGTCATCATCTTATATATTGCCAGCAGGGGGCAAATAACCGAAAAAAATCGCCGTCAAAATAGACGCGAACTTAACCACGGCGATCGACACATGTAAACATGGCGGTGGAGCGGCGACGAAAGCTTGCCATCATGTTCCCGTCCATTTTGAATGCCGTTGGATACAATAATATGTTGAGGGGGGCAAACACCCCCATGACATATTGTCATCATCATATAATTTGCCAGCAGGGGGCAAATAGGCCTAACCAAACTGCGGCGATCGACCATGTAAACATGACGGCGGCGGCGGCGGTGGACGCTTGCGATCATGTTCCCGTCTATTTTGACTGCCATTGGATACAATAATATGTTGAGGGAAGGGCTTTGCGGCAATTTTTTTGGTTGTTTGCTCCCTACTGGCAATATATATGATGATTACATGTGAGGGGGGCTTTCAACATATTATTGTATCGAATGGCATTCAAAATAGACGGGAACATTATCCCAAGCGTCCAACGCCGACACCGCCGCGGCTGCTGAAGAACAAGGATATTAGCAATAGAAAGAGGAGTTCTGGATGAATGTGGAGGCGTGCCTGGAGAAGTTTGACAAGAACGAAAGAATATTTCTGATTGGGGATATGAATGGTAAGGTGGGTGATAGGAAAGTTGAGGGAGTGGTGGGAGGGTGGGGGGTACCATCAGAGGTGAATGGGAATGGTAGTGCACTTGTGGACGTATGTGTGGGGAGGAGGCTGTGGATAGCCAACACCTTCTTCCGACACAGAATGATCCACAGGTACACGTGGAAACGGATGTTGACGATGAAGGATAAGACAGTGGTGGAACGAAAGTCATTGATTGATTATGTATGTGTGGATTGTTACGGCTGGATCGGCAATACATATTCGGGATTCTTGATCGTAGGACAGAAATGGCTTATGTGACAACGACACGCTCGATTCCAGTCCCAAATACTATATGCTCCAGACAACAAAAGCACCAACGCCCTACAGAGTTATCGTCTATGGTAACGAGGTACCTTAACTCGGCGAAAGTGTACAACAGGGGTAGGCTATGAGGCTAAACTCCCTCAGACATTTATAGGTTACGTTATTACTAAAGAAATGCAATACTCAAGAAACTACGTTAATATTAAGCCTCTAATAATGTAGAATAGAAGCAGGCTAAAGGTATGACAGTGAAATGCTAAATGACAAATGTACACGCCTACTTGAAAGCGCGTGCACTAGAATAACTGTCCCCTACTAACATGCACTAGCATGTAGCATACAAGATGTTCATGATCCAGTAGATACCTAATAATACACATGGAAGGAACATAAATAGTAGTCACTTATTATAAGAATGAATCTATACTTGGAATAACTAAAAGGTTGCAGGCAACAGTACTGCGCCGGTAGCCTACTACCGCATAGGCTACTTCGCTTCTCTCACTCTGTCTCCCCTCTGAGTCCGTATGCGCCCTACGCAATAGAACTCTGGAAACAGCAGCAAAACGACAGTGCAGTTAATTGATACATGAAAGTATTAATAGTGTTGTCTTGTGTGTGAGTAATGTGTATTGTAAAGTGTTACATACATAAACTTAAAGAGAGCTGCAATGCATAGTAAAATAAAGATATATCCCACTCATCATCCCCATGTGTTCTAGCTAGCAGGCCAAGTCACAGGAACAACGAGTCCCAGCACCGAAAGCGAGAACCCAGGAAAAGACTGCAGAGAACACAAGGACAGATAAATTACGTTACTCTACTATACCGGCACTACGAGCGAGCTGTAGTCTCTGGTACTACACTCGCTCCTGGCTCGGTAGGCAAATCAAGGCTAAGTCCTCACCCCTCTACAGACAACTCCTGGGCATGGTCGGGCTCTTACACATGGCACTAGTCTAGTCACAAATTGGATGATGAGCTGGGCATATAACTCGTGAACATGTAGAACGTTCACCAACTATCCTCATCAAGAAGATCGCTGTTCACATTAACCCCTTAAATCTAATACATGTAAATATATGCTTATCCTAAGAGTAATACGAGAGGTGAGTGCTGAAACTCCTTTAGGACCTCAAGGGAAGGTTATGCATTTAAATAGAGAGAAGAATGAAATGAGAGTAATGTCGTCAGAGAGAAAGAGTGCAACCGTGAGAAATTGGGAGAGAGGGCAAGGGATGTTAGAATCTCAAAGGTTCTAGGCAACCTGGTCATAGAGCACACAGCGAGCCTCCAGGCAATGTGCTGTACGACAACATGGGCAGCCCAGACAGCATAGGCAGGCGGCAATGTACTACCAACCCTGTCGCACCTAGCTATAAGCGCAGGGCTGCCAACCGGTCCATACGTCTGGCAACCACCCCCCCGGCAGCGTGGCGCACCGCTACCCTCTCGCTCTGAAGTCTAACTCACTCTCTCTCTCTGAATTCCTATCATCTCATCTATCAACTTCTCTATTGATACTACATATTAAATGGAAGGTCTCGACATGGCTTAAAACAAAACCCACCACTGGTTAGCAAATGACGAGACCTTTGCAGAGATACAAAGAACATAGTTATACGTTGTCACACTCAATATAAGCAGCCAGCATGGTACACGGTCCGTGACGGTACAGTGGAGTACCAAGGAGTACAATCAGGTTACGTTGCTACGCACTGGGTGCGTCACAGCCCCCCCAAGATTTTAGATAATCGACCTTAGAAGCATTATCAAAATCTGACAGGCAACCAACCGACCTGCTACCCTTAGCTGCCACTAATTGCAAAAGGTGCACAACAACTGAAGTGTGAATTATACATAAAACACAATATCGCATGCATCATGCTACAACAATAAAGACTTACAAAACCAAAAAAAAATTTTCTCGTTTATTTTATTGTTTTTATAATCTTTTTGGACGGCGTTATGATAGCCTAATTTTACTCCTGCTCAACCCACACACCGTGCACGACTATCCTGGATCATCAACCCTTGATAGACAATCTGCTATCACGTTCTCACTCCCGGCAATATGCTGAATGTTGAGATTATACTCTTGGAGCATTAGGGACCACCTGGTCAACCGCATATTCCGATTGTGAAACTGATTTAGGAATTTCAAGGGATGATGGTCCGTATAAATCGTCACTACCGGGCCGTAGGCTGGAACATAAACTTCGAAATGTTTGAGCGACAAAACGATAGCAAGAAGCTCCTTCTCTATAGTCGAGTAATTCCTTTGTGCCGAATTAAACTTGCGAGAAAAGAAGCTCACTGGGTGTTCCAAGCCCTCGGAATCAGTCTGCAGTAACACTGCCCCGGCACCCACACCGCTGGCATCAGTCGCCAGCTGAAAACTCCTGGAGAAGTCTGGGGCTCTCAAAATCGGATGTGTACACAGCAGGTGCTTGACTAGGTCGAAAGCCCTCTGACACTCCGAAGCCCAACAGAACTTCACTGACTTCGACAGTAGATCAGTTAACGGTGCTAAGACAGTAGAGTATCCCCGGATGAAGCGCCTATAATAGCCTATCATACCTAGGAACCGCATGACCTGGCGCTTAGTGGTGGGCCTGGGAAACATATTGATAGCCTGTATCTTGCTCAGGGGGGGGCACACCCGGCCTAACCCGACCACGAAGCCAAGATACTGCACAGTAGCCTTTACAAACTCGCACTTCCTCAGGTTCACCACCAGCCCAGCATCGTGCAACTTCCCAAACAGGGTCTCTAAGTGCCTTAGGTGATTTTCAAAATTGTCATCATACACTATCACGTCATCAAGGTAGACCGTGCAGTTAGGGATTTCGTCACAAATATCGTTCATCAGGTTCTGAAACGTGGCAGGTGCGTTCTTAAGCCCATAAGGCATTACGTTACATTGGTAGGTCTTGCCATCTACCACAAAACCACAAACTTGCTTAGCTCGGTCCGACAGGGGTACTTGCCAGTAGCCTTTTACAAGATCAATTTTAGTAAGGTACTTTGCATTCCCTATCTTGTCCACGCTGTCGTCAACTCGAGGCAAAGGGTAAGGGTTGGTAGTGGTCAAGCCATTTAGCCTACGAAAATCTATGCAGAACCGCACCTTGCCGTCAGGTTTTGGCTGCAACGTGACGGGTGATGTCCACTTCACATAACCTTCAGTGATCATCCCTCTCTCAACCATGTACTTTAACTCCTCCCGTAAAGCTGGCAACTTTACCGGGGGCACACGGTAGGGCACTGACTTGAAGGGCACATTATCACCGACGTCCACGTCGTGCGTTACCTGAGTAGTGAGACCTGGGTGTTCGGCGAAAACAGAGGGGTATGACCTGAACAGGCCTAGGACAGCAGCACCCTGGTGCTCAGGCAGGTGACTTACAGCTTGCCTAGCCTCTTGTTCAGTATTCCCCGCCCACTGTTCCGCGGAAATGACACAGTCCCAGCTATCCTCCTCAGCAGCATGACTGTCCCCACCTCCTTCTCCACCCTGGCCGCTGCAGGCCAGCACAGGGACAGTGAGAGGCTCTGAGGGGCGTCTCACATACTCTTTCATGAGGTTAACATGACATAACTGATGTTTTTTCCTACGGTCAGGTGTTGCAACGAGATAATCAAGGTCGGACAGTTTCTTAGCCACCACATACGGCCCAATAAACTTGGCAGAAAGGGGGTGTCCAGGCAAAGGTAAAAGCAACATTACCTCCTGACCCACCGAAAACTCCCGAAGCTTCACCTTGGCGTCATACTGGTGCTTCATGACCGCCTGTGCATTAACCAAGTTATTACCTGCCGCTGCCATGCAACCTATAAGTCTCTCCCGGCTCTCAAGGATATATTTAAGTACAGACCCCGGCTTCTCTTCGCCCTCCCAGATCTCTTTCACCATACTTAAAGGTCCTCTCACATTATGGCCAAAGACTAGTTGATTTGGACTGAACCCCAGGCTCTCTCCTGGGACTTCACGTGCAGCGAACAGAACATACGGCAGACCCAAATCCCAATCAGTGTCATGTTCTGCACAGTAACAGCGTAGCATACTCTTCAGGGTCGAGTGCCACCGCTCCAAGACTCCCTGACTCTCGGGATGGTAGGCTGACGACACTACAGAACATATACCGTGCAACTGAAGGGTTTGCTTGAACAATTTGGATGTAAAATTGCTCCCCTGGTCTGACTGCACCTCACGTGGAAATCCATAACGGGAACAGAACAATAATAAGTTTTTAACAACTGCCTTTGCCGAGCCGTTTCTCATGGGGTATGCGTCCGGGTATCTCGTAGCCACATCCATGATTGTCAACAGGAATTTATTGCCACTACTAGTAGGCGGGAAAGGGCCAACCAAATCTACTACAACTTTGCTGAACGGAGGCCCGGTGACAGGTATGGGAAACAAAGGTGCCTTCGGGATGGTCTGGTTAGGCTTCCCCGTTGTCTGGCAGGTCGCACACCCAGCCACCCATGCACAGACATCAGCCTTGACCCCAGGCCACCAGAAAAACCTGCCCAATGCCGCCAATGTTTTTTGTTACCCCCAAATGACCCGCCACCGGCACATCATGCGCCAGACACAATAAGGACTCTCTATACTTATTTGGAACAACCACCTGGTCTACTACCCTCGCACCGCCCTCCCACTTCGATTTGGGGTCTAGAAATCTGCGGTACAATATCCTGTTGAGCCTAAAGAAATCTCCCGGCTTCGCATCCCCATCTTCCTCCAACTCTATGGCACCATTGCTATAACGAGCTAGGCTAGCGTCTTGCAGCTGCTGCTCACTAATGTCCCTGGGCGTCAATGCATCAAGATGGTTTTGTAATAAGACATTACCCCGGCTAGTAGGCTCTACTGCCTTAGTGGCTCTCGCTACAGCTCTTGCCTCACGCGAAGTCTTACCCAACTCTGCCTTGTTACACACCATATCTGGGCCAGAGTCAACTCCCGTGTTTATTATAGGTCCAAGTACCGAATCACCGAGAAGTGCAGCAGAATCAATGTCCCTTTTCCTGCCCTTAGCAACCTTCTCCTGATCCTTCCTCCACTGTCCCCGAGGTTGAGTGCTAGGCTGTGCAGGAGCCGCAGAGCGAGATCGGGTTACCACACAGGCCATCTCATCCTGTTGGCACCTCCCAACCCATTCCCGATTCTCACCATCCACGTCGGCCGCCCTTCGGCAACGACTAAGGGTGGAGTCCCGGAAGTGGGCACCGCAAAGTCGTTGCCGAGAAGAAGGTCGACGCCCTCAACTGGCAAACACTCAACGATCCCTACATCCAGCTCCCTGCACACCTCTCCCACTTTCAACTCCAACCTCACAAGTGGGTATGACCTCGTAGCATTTATACCCTGCACCACAACAACTCTGGCCGCATTTATCGGTTTCCCTGTGAAGTTCCTCAACAAAGTTTGCGAAGCCCCCGTATCCCTCAGCAAGTCAACCCTCCGTAGTTCACTCCCCCAGCTCACAAACCCGTGTCCCCGATGGCTACAGAAAGTGTCCCGGACAGGTGTCGAGCCTTCCGTACGCTTCTTTACCGCGTGTGCCTCAGCTGCTGACAACCTACCCCGGGCAGTTGCTGCAGCCTTCAGAGACACACCGATACTGTGAACCAATGACACCGGCTTAGCGGGAGTGTTTACTAGGGCACTCACGTGAATAATGGCCTAGCTTCTGACATTTGTAACATTTCACATCCCCAATGGGCTTCTTCCCTTGTGCGGGCGAAGAAGGGGCCTGACCTTTAGTAAACGGGAGAGGCCTGTGTTTGTAGGTGTTATTAGGTGCAATGCATTTAGTGTGGTTATGTGTGTCATAGGATTTGTTATTATCAAAAACTCTGGTGGGTGGGGTATAGCGCCCCTTCTGCCCTGACTCAGCCCTCTGAGCGGCACCGCAACCACGAATCAATGATAATCTGAAGTCTGCCATCTTGGCAGCCTCCTCTACTGTCTTGGGACATTTTTCCTTAATGTTCAGCGTTAGATCGGTTCCAGTACATTTGTAAAACTGTTCCAGATAGAAAAGTTGCTTAATTTCCTCAGCCGACTCTGCGTGCTCGGACCGAAACCAGTTATTACCTGCATCTGTTAAGTCCCGTGCGTGCTCCATAAAACTGACGTCGCTCTTCTTATTCACGCCACGGAACTTCAATCTATAAGTTTCGGGTTGCAGTTCGTAGGCCCGGAGCACAGCCTCCTTCACCAGTCCATACACTACACTCTCGTCCAGTGACAGTGCATCGTAGGCTTTCAACCCCTTACCCACTAGACGTGATGAAACTAATGCTGCCCATTTAACCTCCGGCCAGTCATACTCACGACACTTCTTTTCGAAACGAGCAAAAAACTCAGTCACTGCTGTCTCATCAAATGCGGGTACTAACTTAATTAAATGCGAAAGTGAGTCTGTAACCCAGTGCCCACCACCGAGATGACGCCCCGTGGTCTCTACTCTAGACTTCTCGACATCCATTTCAGCCTGGTACCTGGTTGCATCCTGATTGGCTTGGATTCTAGCAACCTCTATGCGTTCTATACTAGCCTGTTGTATCTGAGTCTCCTGCAGCTTAAACTTAGCTAGTTCTAGCTGAAATAACATCTCAGGAGACAGGCCTGGGGGGGGAGAGCACAAAATGGGGGATCCACACCGAGACGTGTTTACGGGTAAGCCAGCTTGCCCTTGAGAACCCTCCTGCTGCATCGTGCTAAGACTCGCTGGCTGAGGGCCCAGCTCAGGGGTAGAGTGGAATGGAGGCTTGGAGGGAACCCCCCAAGACCCCACTCCACCCACC
>JBAKBP010015242.1:0-56059 GCA_037953745.1 Lithodes maja | reverse complement strand
TAATGTGATATAAAAAAATTCTCTGAGAGAAATTATGCTAGTACAATGTAAGTACAAAACAACAGAGTTGTTGTAGTAGTGTTAACTGCGAAAGCAATTTAATTTTAGAATCAGTGGAGATCCTTTGCAATTTATCTCCACGATTATGTTGGGGTTTATGATGTGCACATATAAGCTTATAACTTGTTATTTTTGTCACCACTCGTTGAGTGGGGTGCCTTTGTAACTACAGATCTGTGTTCAGAATCTTTAGGGTTACCCATTTTGTCAGGCAGGCTTCTTTGAAGCACGCACCTGCCTGAACCCACTTTTTCTTGTATTTTTTCGGCGATGCCACTGATTAAATATATTTTTTCAAAGAATAAGAATACTATGTGGTTGTTTTTATTATCTACTTTTCTAGAGTTATGATATGATTACGAATGTCCCCCTCCAGTCTTAGAATCAGGCATGTTCGTCAATGATGGAGGGGCCACTAATAAATTATAGGTTTGACTCCTGTAAGGAGATAAAGAAAACCTAATATTTAGTAGTGGCCCCGTAATCATTGACGACTGGGGCCCTCCCGACCGTCCCCTTCCCATTCGTTGATGTATTAAGGATCTTGGTTTACTTGATATGTCAGTGAAGGAGGAATGACGCCTGAATCAGCGTCTGGTCAGAGATCCACACAAGTACATCCACGATATGATGGAAAGCTTATTAGATAGTTATTCTTATTTTGTTTTTGTTTTTATTTTTTACGAAGTTTTTTCGTAGTGAGAACCCAATTCATAATGACTGAAGCCATGAGTGAGGTCGCGTGCGCTCATGATGAAGGCTCCTCAGTTTTTAAATGCTCTGCGCGGTAGATTCAAACTACGGCGAATTAGTGTTTGAAGAGGATGCCTTATGTAATAGGCATGTTCGTCAATGATTACGGGGCCACTACTAAATATTAGGTTTTCTTTATCTCCTTACAGGAGTCAAACCTATAATATAGTCTGCATGGCTGTTACCTTAATTAATTACATACTTAGTCGGTACTTTCAGAATGTCAAGGAGTAAAATAATGTGGTCTGTATACTAGAAGGCTGTGATTGAAGAGACGACGTAATAACATGTGGAGTTGTTGTTGTTGTTGTTGTTGTTCCTCAAGCTGCCTGGCCGAACAGCCCCAAGGCCCCGAATAAGGCCAAGGCTATAATCGAGCGCCCCCAAAGAACCCTCCCTGCCGACCACAATAAAGCCTGGGTGACCGAAGCCACTCCATGGCGGGGAGCTAAGGAGGGTGCGGAAACGCCCGGGAAACCAAAGCCCCACCCAGGGCCCTGTACCCCTCAGCAATTATGAAGAGAAAGTTGAGGGGCAAAGGAAAAATGTGACACTTTGGCTTCCAATCATGGTAGATTGGGAGGTCAATCCACGGAAGAGACGCCGTCACTTGAGATCTAGAAAATATATAAGTAAAAGGAACAGTCAGAGTAAGCTATGGGTATGGCAGAGATCGCTCAGTTCTCACTCTGATAGACCAGCCAATCACCACTGATAGACCAGCCCATCACCACATGTGGAGTTAAGTGGAAGAGAGAAAAACGAAGTTGGTGATAATTATAGTTATCCTTCCCTGTGACGCCGGGTACCTTCGTTCTTGGGGATCTCGTTAGGAATGGGGATTTCGCTCCTGGGAATTTCGTTACTGGGGTACTATTTCAATTTTATTTTCAGTTGTGGGGCAAGATGCATTGGTTGCAGCTTGCATTTCAGGTGGACTTAATATTTGCACATTTGGTGAAACTGGGATGGTGGTTGGGACTGTTGAGTATTTGTAGATATTCAGGTTTGAAGTGGTGTGCATTTTCCCCAAGTCTGGCATGTAATCTTCACCTCGTTGATTTGGAAAATTAGGTGCTGGAGCTGAGGCTAGATATTTTTCCCTGGTGCACGCCATGGAACCATTGATGTGTGTGTAGTTTGGTTGTACTGGGTGTTGTCTATAGGCTTGCCAGGCAGAGGGAGAAGTGTTGAATCGTCTACTCTAGTCAACTCCACGTGGACACCACTCTTTCGCCTTTTCTGGTATGATATAGGTTGCAGAAGTGGTTAATTATTGTTTCTGCTGATGCACAGCCCTGGTGTGGTGATGTGGTTGAATTTGGGCGCCTCTTAAATTGGTAGGGAGACCGGAAGGTTGGTGTGAAGGATGTTGCGGGGTGCATTTCTGTCGGTGTAAAAATAGTCCCCCCTGCTTAGCATGTTTTCTTTTGTGCCATGTTGCTGCTCGTCGGCTGTGTCGATATAGTCTTCCCTGTTTAGCACATTTTTCTCTGGAGTCATGTGGCTGCCCTGTGAGGTGGTTCATATTGCATCCTTTTATGGTAGCAATCCTGGTTGGAGGCTGGGAAGCTGTTGCTGATGGCTGGGATGGTTGGTGAGGGTGCTTTGGTATTTCTTTCTCCCCTCGCATCTCATTCTCTTAATATTCTTGGTGTCTCTATTTATTTTGCTCTCTCTTGGAAAGATCATATTACCACTCTTGCTAAAACAGCTTCCCAGAAGCTAATTAATGAATTAAGTTGCTTCAACGCCTCCGGGGGTTCTTCACCCCTGCGCAGCTTCTTGCTCTGTACAGGGGCACAATGCATCCATGTATTGAGTACTGTTCACACATGTGGGGAGGATCCTCTCACACAGCACTTTTAGACAAAGTAGAAAGGAAAGCCTTAATTCCGTCTCATTAACTCACATCCACTCACCAATTCTCTGCAGTCTCTCTCTCTTTGCCGCAATGTTGCATATCTCTCCCTATTCTACCACTATTACAATAATTAGTGTTCCTTAGAGCTCTCTCAGTGTATACCACCACCTCTTCGTAAAGCATATGTAGCACCCGTTGAGATGTCAGACGAGAAAGAATTAGAAGAAGAATTAAGCACCAACGAATTTACACTAACAACCAACCTGCAAGACCAACCAACCAGGATTGCAAGCATAAAGACATTCAACAGTAACAGGACAAAAGACAAAGAAAACCAAAATGGAAAACGCGGCCGACAGGGCAAGCTATTCCAACCACATGGACAACCACATGACCTCCCTATACACCCACGACACCATCAGTCCTATGAAAGTCAGGCATCAACCTCAACCGTCTGCCTTGATAGATTACAATCTAAATAGTGGTGTACACCCAGATGCGGGTCAAATGCTTAAAACAAGTGTTAACGTACCATAAGAACTCATACGATGAAGAACTAAACAGGCCAGAAATAGCAGAAAAGCCTCACATGTCCTATGCAAATATCCCTCAGAACCTGACCGAATCCAATACCAAAATGATATCCATGTATGCACTACCCAGACATAAATCCAAAGTACAAATAACCTCTAGTGCGACTGGCTCCCTGAAAGAACACAAAGCCAGAGTGTCTACTGTAGAAATCGGTGTTTACTCATGCCCCTCTTGCCCCGAAATCGTTCAACCAGAACGTCAACAAAAACAGAATCACTATGCGCGCTGAACAAAGTAGAATCAAGCAATCAGCCTGCTGGCTTTAACCATATTTTTGGTTCTGAATTCGATACTCCTAGGTTAGAAAGGAGAAAGAATAACATTGATTGTTGTGAAGAAGTAAATTCTTTATTCTCTGACTGCATCAACAAAAATGGGACAGAGAATATAGTTCAATCGGGGTCTACACCAACATAAGTGGGACCAAGATCGAGCCACGCCATCAAAGGCAAGATAGGCCCTGTGATTATACATCAATCTGTGACCGCATCAACAAAAATGGGACGGAGATTGAGTCACTATAACCTCGTTAGCATTCGATGATAAGTTCAACCTAGACCAAGAACTTAGTACTAGTAGTGCAAGTCTGCCCTGTTACGCTGGCCAGCTTGCCAGAATGTGCTCGTATTCGCTAGCGCTTGCCAGGGCAGTGGAATGGGCTATAATAATCGTAGAACGATGTTATTTCTTTCCTAGTATTCATGTAGTCACAGCCAGATCAGTGGTGGTCTTTATTCTTGTCTGTGACACATGGAAGTATTTTATATCAGTCATAGAGTATAAGATATGCAGTGTGAAGTTAAAGAGAAAGAGCAAAGGAGAAAGAGCGAAGGAGGCAGCGAGGTAGTAATATGTGCGTGTGTATGTACGTGTGCCTCCCTCGCTCGCGCGGGCTTTCCCACGCCCTTGATTGGCCGGCGGGCCTGGCTACGTCATAGGACGCTTGCTCTTCATGATGTAGTGGTCTGTGATTGGAGGCCGCTGTCCTGGGAGGGTGGTGCGGGGATCCTTCCCGCGTGTCTCCTGCAGAGCTTGGCATAGTGTGCTTGGTACTAGACGTCCCTTGCAATCTGTCCCCCCATTCTAACCCCATGTACTACTGTTTCTCTCTCTGAACTTCTTCTTTTCCATTACTTCTCACCTTTATTCAATTACTTATCCCTTCTGATTCTGCATACGACTTCCCTAGTCGGCCAGTCGTATTACCAGCACCAGTACTCACATATATGTTTTGCACTAGCTTTAGGGATTATTAGTCATAGTCACATGAGTCATATTATCATTGGGTGCTTCTAATTATTGAGTTGTTCTTTGTTACTATTTAATGCTAGACAGTGGAAGGTATCTTTAGTCGTGGTCTGAGTTATGTATATGGCGAGTCAAAGCCTATACGACTTCGACGGAGCTAGGTGCCTGTAACCTTTGTGCATATTTTTCCTTTGCGAGTGTAGGAGTATACGAGTGAAGGGCTTTTGCCTACTCTTGCTCGTATGCTCGCTACCTCTTTGTGTTGACCTTTGTGGAGCGCCAGGGCAAGACCAGATACTTGAGATCTGGACTTACCAAGAGAGCCTTCTAGTCAATTAACGTAACTTAACCCGTTGAGCCCCGGCTAGTTATAATATTTTGTTCACCCCAGTCCCAAGCCATTTTCACTTCTTTTTTTTTGTTTGCTAAAATGGAAGACAAGGATGAGAAATGAAAAAAAAAAAAAAAAAATCACCTCGGACATTTTTTTTTGGGGGGGGGGGGGGGCGGTGGGGGGTTGGGGGGGGGGGGAGCCTCAAAAAAATGTGTTGAGCCAAAATGGAAGAGAATGGTGAGAAATGAAAAAAAAAAAAAAAATAATTTCGGTCATTTGGGGGGTGGGGGGGGGGGGGGTCGAAAGTTCGTCTCCCCCGCATGACCACCCGCCCGGGAGCACTAGGGTAAAAACTGAGTATGGCATTGTACGGCATACATCCTAAGGAGTGTCTCACATAAATCTCAAGCCTCTAGCTCCCATACGACCGGAGTAATGAAGGTTCAAAGTGGCGGTGAACTAAGGGTGTAAAGTATCCCCACTAAGCCCACCACCACCAGCCGCGCGGCTGTCTCGGCCCGCTCACACCTACTGGCCCGGCTCCCACACACACTACGGTACCTCCCCCTCCTATTCTCCCGCCATTTCCTACCTTACGAGCCACGTAAGTGTTTTTTATATGTCGGACGCATGTGATGTGTCGCTGGGAGTTGGTGATCAAACACTGCCGACGCATCACGTGCGACGCTGGGTCTCACCGGGTTAAGGGAAATCTGTTCAAGGGGAGACAGTAGGCTACGAGCATGCTTGCGCTCTGCCTAGCCTCCTGGTACCTTTTATGCCGCTGCTAGACTTTATTAGTAATAAAGACAGCATTGTGTTTATTAACTTTAACTGTGTATGCTTTAGGAATTCACATATTATTTTAGCCTAGGTTGATGCTTGGTGCACAACCCAGTATGGCTGTTACTTTGGCTAAGGAAGTACTGTTTTGAGTGGCTATTATTAGTGCTGTCACAGAGTTGTTGCACTCCCTTGTTATATATATGTATCCTACTTATTGGTGTACTTAACCCGGGAACTGCGGGAAGACTCTTAAGAGTTCCCCCGGCGGACTGCGGGAAGACTCTTAAGAGTCAGAGAAAAAAAAATCAACTTTAAACATCGGAAAAAAAAAAAAAAAAAAAAAAAAATCTTTGCCCCTGGGCCATGCAAAATATCACTCCTCTACCTCCCCTCCTTCCCCACTTTCCTCCCCTCCATCAGTTATCACCTATTTTCCCTGTTATTCCCTTATTCTGAGGTATATTTTTGTGCTAACATTAGCGAGTTGCAACAGGGCATTGTCATCTCTGTTAGCAAGCGAGTGCAAGAGAGAGAGAGAGAGTATCGATCGACTGTGTCTCAGTGGCCTTGGGGGAAATTGGCGGGAAAGCAGGTTGCCTCACCCATACATTATATAACTCGCGGCCTGTATCTCCGATTTTGACCATCCAAACGCTGTTTTCACTCGTTTTATTGTTGTTTCAGGTTAATACCTTCATAATCAACCCATAATAGGCGCGTATGGATAAGTATTAATGCTATTTATGGTAAAATGAATATTTTAGTGATGGAAACAGCTCAAATACGTCAGCACAGGCGGACGTTTCTAATTACCCCCTTGCGCACTTCTTAGGTTAAGATACATGCTTTGGTGTCCTGCCCCTGCATTATTTCTGTTCTATATTAACGAGCATCTTAGAGCATCAGACGTTTTCAGAAGATTCCTTATCTGTTTGCTGTAGGAATAGACTACCAGTGTTTTCATAGAGCATTGAAGAGTTTAGTGTTGAGTACAGACTCACACTAAAGTTAACGTAAGCATATATTTCTTTATTAAATCTTGTTATAGTTTATTCAAGCATTGTTATTACTTAAGAGCATTTTATTAACGTAAAGTACTCCTGTTGTGAGTAGGCTTTGCCGTCACCGGAAAGCCTTTGTAGAAGTGCACTAAAACCCAGTTAATTGATACCCCGTTATCCAGTAGATTAACTCTGGAGAGTTTAAGTGTTTTGTTCACCGGCGTAATAGTTCGAGGGTTTGGAATTAGCGTACCGTTGTTGCAGATATAGCCTATCATCTAGTCCATTATTAAGTGCCCTTGTTTATTTCGTAGTGCCGGTCGTAACAAATGGCGACCTTAGACCAGAATATAGTGAACTGAATATTGCAGTTTTTTTTGGAGAAATCTTATTGCCATTTGGGGTTGAATTTATTTCTCGCATTGTTGGCAGTGGACATTGTTTTGAGGATATATAGAACTTGTTGGAGTTTATTGGTGACCTAGTATTGCACTCAAGAACATCTTCGAATATATTTTTGTGAAAAAAGCTACGCGAGAGTTTGGCTACTTTTGTCTTGACTTGAGAATTTTTTTGTTGACTCCATCATGTCACTGGACGGGTCTGAACATAGTGAGGGCACAGTGCGAGAGACAGGCGAGGAGGTGGAGAAGGTGGAGTTGTCTAACGGCGTTCGGGTGGTGAACAATGAGGAGGATGCTCGGATTTTTTTGGAGGAGCCGGTGTCGGCGGATCGGGTGTCGGGGCTGGACCGGTACGGACTGCAGTGTGTAGCCACGGTCTTAGGGTTGTCCGGTACTAGCGGTTTGTCGAGAGGTGAGCTGGTTACCTGGGTGCTCGGTGGGGTGCATGGGGCTTCGGGTGGAGCGGGAGCTGGGGCACCTTCGGCCCAGCCCCCATTCCACTCGACTCCTATCATGGTGCCCCCTCGGGCTCCGGAGCCGGGTACGTTCCCGCAGGCCGATGCCCGTTGGCGGTTGGGTATGCCTCTAGGTGATTCACGGGGTGGGTCCCCAATAGTAGCACCCCCTCCTCAGGGTTTGTCTTCCGAGATGTTGTTTCAGCTCGAGCTCGCCAAACTTAAGCAGCAAGAGCGACAGGCTGAGCTAGAGCAGCGGAGGCATGAGGCTGAGCTGTCGCTCGAGCAGAAAAAGCATGAGGCTGAGCTCAAGTATAAGTGTGAGAATGAGCTCAAGCAGAGAGAGGCTGAGCTTAAGTATGAGTCTGAAAGGTATTGTGCCGATGTTGATCTAGAGAAAACTCGGGTAGAGATGACAAGGAACCGTGTCGTCCAGGGGGGTCGACCCCATGACCAGTCCCTGTCGCATCTACTAAAGTTGGTTCCGGTGTTTGATGAGTTAGGAGTTACCAAATTTTTTCTCCAGTTCGAAAAAAAGTGCCAGGAGCACCAATGGCCCGAGGAGAAGTGGGCAGCCCTTGTTTCGTCACGTTTGACGGGGAAAGCACTCAAGGCGTATGATGCTTTGCCCCTAGATTCCTGCGTGAATTATGAGGCATTGAAAGAGGCTGTCCTGAGGGCGTATGAGTTGCAGCCAGAGACCTATAGGCTGAAATTTAGGGCTGTTCCCAAAAGAAAGGAGAGTACTTTCCAGGAACAGGCTAGAGAGCTGTCAGATGCATTTGAGAATTAGTTAAGATCAGAGAAGGCAACTACTTTTGAGGCAGTGAAGCAATTAGTATTGTTAGAGCATTTTTTAAATGTACTGGCAGTGACTTGACTCTTAACCTGAAAGAAAAGCATCCAAAAACTCTGCAGGAGGCGGCTGAGCTGGCTGACCTCAGGTTGTCATTGATTCGTGGGTGCGGGTCTGCACAGAGAGCTGAGGCAGGTAACAAGGGGCGTACCACTCCACCCCCCGAATTAATGACACAAACAATTATCCATTTAAGAGTACTGTTGCCAATTATGATCCCAAGTCGAAACCCTTCCCGTTAAAGAAAGGCCAGGGCCCTTACCCACCTCAGGGGAAGTCCAAGAGTGAAGTGGAATGTTTCAAGTGTCATAAGAAGGGGCATATTGCGCGCTCATGTCCGAGCACACCGCCTACAGCAGTGGTGTCACTAGTGAGCAACATTGGCGTCTTTGAGGTCTTCCGCATTTGCCCGGGGTAAACAGTCGGTTGCGAAGTCATCGCCGGTGCAGAAGCAGCAGGAGGGCTCGTCACCCATCCGAGATGTTTTTTGTGGTCATAGGGGGCACGGCACTGTGAGGTGGGCTGGTGTGGAGCATAGGCTTGAGTTGTTGCGTGATACGGGCGCTTCCCAGACACTTGTTAAGAATTTCACTGTCAAGCCTATTAACGCGGCTCGGGTTGTGGTGGTTCAAGGCATCAATGCTACACAGTCTTACCCGCTGGTCAGAGTAGAGCTTGAGATGGACGGTATGACACGAGAGTTGGATGTGGGGGTTGTGGAGAAGTTGCCAGTTGAGGGGGTCAACCTCCTTCTCGGTAACGACTTTGCGGTGCTCACTTCCGAGGTTCCACCCTTAGTCGTTGCCGAGAGGGCGGCCGACACGAGTAGGGAGGGGCGAGAGTGGCTCGAGAGGTGCCAGATGACGCAGATGGCGTGTGCTGTCACCAGGTCTCAGTCCGCTCAGGTGTCACAGCCTAATTACCCAAGTTCTAGACCAGCGGAGGAAGGGTCAGAAGGAGAAAGTCAAGGCTGGTCGGGTTGAGAGTTTGAATCCAGCGACACTCCTTGGTGACTCGGTACTTGCACCCATTATGAGGTCCGGAGTGGCCCCAGAACCTGTCCCCCCTAGTGACATGGTAGGGCGTCAGAGCACTCCGCGACAGAGACGTTCCCAGGCGAAGCAGGCAAGGCTTGAGCAGCCCAGTATCGGGGGTGGCCACAAGTTGCTTCAGGAGCATTTATATAGGTTGGCACCCTCGGATATATGTCGGCTGCAAGTAGAAGATCCTGGACTTGAGAGTTGTGGGAACGGAGCTATAGAACTCGACGAGGACGGGGATGCAAAGTCGGGAGATTTTTTTTATGTTGGGGGAATCCTGTACCGCCGTTTTGTGGATCCCAGACGTAGTTAGGATGATGGGGCAAGAGTGGTTGATCAGCTGGTGGTCCCTGAGAAGTGCCGTGATAGCCTGTTGCGGTTGGCGCATGATATTCCGTTGGCAGGTCACTTGGGAGTGAGTAAAACGTTGGCCTCGTTATCTAGGTTGTTCTGGTGGCCAGGTATTAAAGCTCAAGTTTCGGCCTGGGTGGCGATTTAGGCCTGTTAATTCGGATAAACTCACTATGACCAATCTGCATACGATTATCAGGAGAGATGCAGGAAAGCTACCTCGTATCTCTCTCTCCATGACGAGTATAGATACATGTACCCACGTGCCCAGTTGTCCCTTTTTCCTTTTTCTTCTAGTAACTAAGTGTATATATAATATTAACCGGGGTATGCCCACCGATATTGATACGACATAGCGGCACTGTCCTAGTGTCGTATTGTGCCACGTGCATACCAACCCGGTTTCATCATCTTATTAGGACGACGGCTATAATGCCGTCATTCATGCATGTATTCAATCCTTAGGGTGGTGTAGTGACTAGCGTCTCGGACTTCCACCCAGAAGGCCCGGGTTCGCGCCCACGCTCGGCGCATTAAAGATTTTTCACAAGCACTGAGTCGTTACCATCCCTCATGAGCAAAGGGATGGGGTAGTAGTACAGGACCCCAATGGAAATACGCCTAATCAGCCTTATTGAGCTATCCTTATAATAATAATAATAATAATAGTTCTTAAAGCTAGCGCATGCTAAGCTAGCTAAGGATAGCTCAATAAGGCCGATTAGGCGTATTTCCATTGGGGTCCTGTACTACTACCCCATCCCTTTGCTCATGAGGGATGGTAACGACTCTGTGCTTGTGAAAAATCTTTAACGCGCCGAGCGTGGGCGCGAACCCGGGCCTTCTGGGTGGAAGTCCGAGACGCTAGTCACTACACCAAGCGAGCCTTAGCTAGCTTAGCATGCGCTAGCTTTAAGAACTATTATTATTATTATTATTATAACTATCTGTTATCCACAATGTTGTTTCTCTTTTCCACTTAACTCCGCATGTTACACGCCTCTTAACCCGTCCAGCCCCAGCGACGCGTCTGGCGCGTCGCCTATGTATGTAACGCACAGCCCCAGCGACGCGTCTGACGAGTCACCCTAATTGCTCCGACCGTAACCTCAGGTGTAGCCACTCGAGAGGGCTCAGATTTGTATGGGAACTGTGTACATATCCCACGCAACCGTGCTGATGGTTGAAAACTCTCAAAGTCCACGTGCGTGCGCGTGAGTGTGCAATAACCTGGTTTTGGGGGGAAATTGCCTTCAATTTTTTACTCTTGTAAAATACGTTTTCGGGGGCTCTGTAGGACTATTTTTTAAGCTTTTTGAGCGTTTTTTCGTGGTTTTTTCTTCATTCCTAACCCATTCGCTATTGTTTCTGGAATAAAACCCTTTCTTGAAAACGGGCCGGGTTCTGGTGAACAAAAAATAAAAAACTAGGCGAGGCTCCACGCGTTAAATCACAGTCTTCTAGAATACAAACCACATGACTTTCCTCCTGGACATTCTTGATGTACCAACTAAGTATGTATTTAATTAGATAACCACCTTCTATCGACCTTGACCTTCAACCCGGGAACTGCTGGAAGACTCTTAAGAGTTCCCCCGGCGGACTGCGGGAAGACTCTTAAGAGTCAGGGAAAAAAAATTAAAAAATTAAAACACAATTTTTTTTTTTTTTTTTTTTTTTTTTTGCCCCTGGGCCATGCAAAATATCACTCCTCTACCTCCCCTCCTTCCCCACTATCCTCCCCTCCTTCAGTTATCACCTATTTTCCCTGTTATTTTCTTATTCTGTGGTATATTTTCGTGATAACATTAGCGAGTTGCAAGCAGGGCATTGTCATCACTGTTAGCAAGCGAGTACAAGAGAGAGAGAGAGTATCGATCGACAGTGTCTCTCCAGCCTTGGGGAAAATTGGCGGGAGAGGAGCTTGCCTCAGCCATACATTATGTAACTCCCGGCCTGTATCGCCGATTTTGACCATCCAAATGCTGTTTTCACTTGTTTTATTGTTGTAACAGGTTAATACCTTTATAATCAACCTATAATAGGCACATATGGATAAGTATTAATGCTATTTATGATAAAATAAATATTTTAGTGATGGAAACAGCTCAAATACATGCGCACAGGCAGAGGTGTTCATTACACACTTCAGAGGTTAACCTTAAGTATTATAATATATATACTGTAGCCTATAATTATATGATTGACATATATATTATTTAGGTAAAATGCAACTAACAGTCGTCAGCTTATCGAAAATTGAGTTTTTTATGATGAACGTTAACTTATGACCTTGGCCTGTGACCTTGACCTTTATGTAGGATTAAATTTGTGTTTGCTTTGATGTAACCCTAGAAAATCAAATAAGTGTGTCAAATTTCATTAACCCGGGAACTGCGGGGAGACTCTTAAGAGTTCCCCCGGCGGACTGCGGGGAGACTCTTAACTCCTCGCGTCATATGAATAAGTCCACCAAAAACTCATACGACGCGATCGCGTCATATGGACTTATCTCTATACCTCTCCAATAAGTTTATGACGCAATTTTGCATCATATGAGCTCAGTAAGTCCGATAAGTTACCATACGATAAAACCGTTGGTGGCAACCTCAGCCTCCTGCGATAATTCTAACGGCCGCAGTGTTCTTGTGAGTGTAGTGCGAGGCAGTGGCAATGATCCTGGGGCTCCCGCCTCCTCGGACTTACTGGAACATAATATGTCTGGGGGAGTTAAGAGTGAGTGAAAAAAAAAATCAACTTTTGACATCGAATTTTTTTTTTTTTTTTTTTTTGGCCCCTGGGCCATGCAAAATCTCAGTCCTCTACCTCCCCTCCTTCCCCACTTTCCTCCTCTCCTTCAGTTATCACCTATTTTCCCTGTTATTCCCTTATTCTGAGGTATATTTTCGTGCTAACATTAGAAATGCGGTTGCAGGGTGTGGTCATCACTGATAGCAAGCGAATGCAAGAGAGAGAGAGAGAGTATCGATCGACTGTGTCTCAGTGGCCTTGGGGGAAATTGGCGGGAAAGCAGCTTGCCTCACCCATACATTATACAACTCGCGGGCTATATCTCCGATTTTGACCATCCAAACGCTGTTTTCACTCGTTTTATTGTTGTTTCAGGTTAATACCTTTATAATCAACCCATAATAGGCGCATATGGATAAGTATTAATGCTATTAATGGTACAATGAATATTTTAGTGACGGAAACACCTCAAATACGTCAGCACAGGGGGACGTTTCCAATTACCCCCATGCGCACTTGTTAGGTTAAAGATCATCATTTAGTTTCAGAGGTAATAACCCGGGAACTGCGGGAAGACTCTTAAGAGTTCCCCCAGCGGACTGAGGGAAGACTCTTAACCTAACAAGTGCGCATGGGGGTAATTGAAAACGTCCCCCTGTGCTGACGTATTTGAGGTGTTTCCGTCACTAAAATATTCATTGTACCATTAATAGCATTAATAATTATCCATATGCACCTATTATGGGTTGATTATAAAGGTATTAACCTGAAACAACAATAAAACGAGTGAAAACAGCGTTTGGATGGTCAAAATCGGAGATATAGCCCGCGAGTTGTATAATGTATGGGTGAGGCAAGCTACTTTCCCGCCAATTTCCCCCAAGGCCACTGAGACACAGTCGATCGATACTCTCTCTCTCTCTCTTGCACTCGCTTGCCATCAGTGATGACAACACCCTGCTTGCAACTCGCTAATGTTAGCACGAAAATATACCTCAGAATAAGGGAATAATAGGGAAAATAGGTGATAACTGAAGGATAGGAGGAAAGTGGGGAAGGAGGGGAGGTAGAGGACTGAGATTTTGCATGGCCCAGGGGCCAAAAAAAAATAAAAAAATAAAAAAATAAAAATAATTTTTTTTTTTTTTTCGATGTCAAAAGTTGATTTTTTATTTTACTTACTCACAAGAGTCTTCCCGCAGTCCGCCGGGGGAACTCTTAAGAGTCTCCCCGCAGCTCCCGGGTTAACCTAACAAGTGCGCATGGGGGTAATTGAAAACGTCCCCCTGTGCTGACGTATTTGAGGTGTTTCCGTCACTAAAATATTCATTGTACCATTAATAGCATTAATAATTATCCATATGCGCCTATTATGGGTTGATTATAAAGGTATTAACCTGAAACAACAATAAAACGAGTGAAAACAGCGTTTGGATGGTCAAAATCGGAGATATAGCCCGCGAGTTGTATAATGTATGGGTGAGGCAAACTGCTTTCCCGCCAATTTCCCCCAAGGCCACTGAGACACAGTCGATCGATACTCTCTCTCTCTCTCTTGCACTCGCTTGCCATCAGTGATGACAACACCCTGCTTGCAACTCGCTAATGTTAGCACAAAAATATACCTCAGAATAAGGGAATAATAGGGAAAATAGGTGATAACTGAAGGAGAGGAGGAAAGTGGGGAAGGAGGGGAGGTAGAGGACTGAGATTTTGCATGGCCCAGGGGCCAAAAAAAATAAATAAAAATAAAAAATAAAAATATTTTTTTTTTTTTTCGATGTCAAAAGTTGATTTTTTATTTTACTTACTCTCAAGAGTCTTCCCGCAGTCCGCCGGGGGAACTCTTAAGAGTCTCCCGGCAGCTCCCGGGTTAAGAGTAAGGCTATTAAAAAATCAATTTAAAACACCGAAAAAAAAATATTGTTTTTGTTTTTATTTTTTTATTTTGTTTTGCCCCTGGGCCATGCAAAATATCACTCCTCCACCTCCCCTCCTTCCCCACTTTCCTCACCTCCTTCAGTTATCACCTATTTTCCCTGTTATTCTCTTATTCTGTGGTATATTTTCGTGCTAACATTAGCGAGTTGCAAGCAGGGCATTGTCATCACTGTTAGCAAGCGAGTGCAAGAGAGAGAGAGAGAGTATCGATTGACAGTCTCTCTCCAGACGTGGGGAAAAGTGGTGGAAAGGGAGGTTGCCTCAGCCATACATTATGTAACTCCCGGCCTGTATCGCCGATTTTGACCATCCAAACGCTGTTTCCACTTGTTTTATTGATGTAACAGGTTAATACCTTTATAATCAACCTATAATAGGCGCATATGGATAAGTATTAATGCTATTTATGGTAAAATAACGATGTTAGTGATGGGAACAGCTCAAATACGTCAGCACAGGAATGTGGTGTCTCATACCCCCCATGCGCACTTCAGAGGTTAAAGGAATAGTTGACCTTGACCCTTAACCTTCATCTTGACCTTCATGATGTCTGAAAATTTAATATTTTAATTTTCCCTTAAAGCACAACTGTCTCATCGAATTTTGTGAAGTTTACATGAATAGTAAAGAAATTAGCATATTGACCTTATATTTGACATTGACCTGTGACCTTTACCTATCAAATGGAATTATGTTTTGAAATACCACAGGAACGAAAATCCTGAGAGCGAAACCCCCACCCCTAACGAGCCACAGGAACGAAAATCCTGAGAGCGAAACCCCAACCCCCAACGAGATCCCCGGTCCCATTTCCATCCCCGATTTGGTCTCTCTCTCTCCCAATTCATTCCACATACGTCTCTCAATCACAGTCTTCTAATATACAAACCACAATACTTTACTCACTGACATTCTTGATGTACCACCTAAGTATGTATTTAATTATGTAACCACCATACCGGCTATAATACTTTCATTGTGTAAGTTCGAGGCGATCTAAAAGACACCTTAGCTTCCATTTCACACCAAATCAGATCGTGATTATGTCAGCCCTGTATTTAGTTATACAGTATAACAATCATAGTCCCCCCAATTCTAGCAATTATATGTCTCTAACCTCCCGTTACTTTATCCACTAACTATATATATTCCCAACCTTCCTAATACAACCTCCATTTCACTAGACAAAATACATAGGAGTAATTCCGAGATTAATTATGAAATTACACTAGACAGCCCCATAACTCACTGAGATCCACATTGCTATTTTATTGATGTACCAACTCCCTAATGTTAACATAATTTAGGGAACTTGTAAAAAGGGAAGACACCTATCTTCGTTCCCCCATTTTTAGCAGTTAGCTATACATAACCTCACGTTGCATAGTTCGTCTGTCAATTTGTGTCCCTTGCCAGTTCTTGTATTGATTTATGCCTATTGATTTAGATAAGTTAATTACGAGTTATGTAACAACCTTTAACCACGACTCTATACACCCGATAACCCTATGCCAGTTATTGTATTGATTTAGGCCTGTTAATTCGGATAAACTCACAATGACCAATCTGCATACGATTATCAGGAGAGATGCAGGAAAGCTACCTCGTATCTCTCTCTCCATGACGAGTATAGATATATGTACCCCCGTGCCCAGTTGTCCCTTTTTCCTTTTTCTTCTAGTAACTAAGTGTATATATAATATTAACCGGAGTATGCCCACCGATATTGATACGACCTAGCGGCACTGTCCTATTGTCGTATTGTGCCACGTGCATACCAACCCGGTTTCATCCTCTTATTAGGACGACGGCTATAATGCCGTCATTCATGCATGTATTCAATCCTTAGAGTAACTATCTGTTATCCACAATGTTGTTTCTCTTTTCCACTTACCTCCGCATGTTACACGCCTCTTAAATCACAGTCTTGTAGAATACAAACCACATGACTTTCCTCCTGGACATTCTTGATGTAGCCTACCAACTAAGTATGTATTTAATTAGATAACCACCTTGTGGGTTATAGTACTTTCATTGTGTAGGTGCGAAGGCGATCTCAGGACACCTTCGATTTCCAGTCCACAACGAATCCGATCATGATTATGTCAGCCCTATAATTAATTATGTAACCCCCATACCCCCCCCCCCTTCGTCCTCTGACCTAACCTCTAACCCGCAATACTAACCCTCTGCCAGTTATTGTATTGATTCATATCTGTTGATTTATATATGTTTAATTATGACCAATCTGCATGCGATCATCTCAAGAGGAATGCAGGAAAGCTACCTAGTATCTCTCTCCATTACGAGAATAGATATATGCAGCCCCCTGCTCAGTTACAACACCCACATACCAACCCCATGCTCAGCTGTTCCTTTCTTTTGTAGTAACTAAGTATATAGATGTGTACCCCCATGCTCAGTTGCCCCTTGTCTTGTTCTTCTAGTAACTAAGTGTATATATAATATTAACCAGAATTTGCCCGATCGATATTGCTACGACACAGAGGCACTGCCCATGTCGAATCGTATTCCGTGCATTCCAACCAAGTCCCATTCACCTTAATTTGACGACGACTAATACCGTCATTCATGCATGTATTTCAATCCTTAGGGTAATTATCTTTTATCCGCCATGTTATTCCTCTCTTCCATTTACTTTTCCACAATTGTTATACGTCTTCCAATCACCTCCTCCTTACCCACAATCCACACTACTCTGTTCTACCTCGCGATCCCATGGCCAGTTGAAACCTTTTGGGTCACCCTGTCACTTTTTCCTTCACGCGCCGCTGCACACACCACACTACCTGTTTTATCGTAGGGAACTGCCACCCCTATGTCCCGTGCATTAAGGGTCACTGTCAAACTTCACGAGCGCCGCCGCGACCTAGCCTCGCCCCACAGACCTTCCAATTCACAACCTTCCCCCTGTAAAGGCGCCATAAGAACGTTATAACATGCTGACTCAGTTCGTTCACTAGCCCCAATAAATGGGAGGTAAAGACCTATCCTTGTACCCCCCTTAACCCGGGAACTGCGGGAAGACTCTTAAGAGTTCCCCCGGCGGACTGCGGGAAGACTCTTAAGAGTCAGAGAAAAAAAAATCAATTTTAAACATAAAAAAAAAAAAAAAAAAAAAAAAAAAAAATTGCCCTTGGGCCATGCAAAATATCAGTCCTCTACCTCCCCTCCTTCCCCACTTTCCTCACCTCCTTCAGTTATCACCTATTTTCCCTGTTATTCCCTTATTCTGAGGTATATTTTCGTGCTAACATTAGCGAGTTGCAAGCAGGGCATTGTCATCACTGTTAGCAAGCGAGTGCAAGAGAGAGAGAGAGAGAGTATCGATCGACAGTGTCTCAGTGGCCTTGGGGGAAATTGGCGGGAAAGCAGGTTGCCTCACCCATACATTATGTAACTCGCGGCCTGTATCGCCGATTTTGACCATCCAAACGCTGTTTTCACTCGTTTTATTGTTGTAACAGGTTAATACCTTTATAATCAACCTATAATAGGCGCATATGGATAAGTATTAATGCTATTTATGGTAAAATTAATATTTTAGTGATGGAAACAGCTCAAATACATGCGCACAGGCAGAGGTGTCTAATTACCCCCATGCGCACTTAAGAGGTTAACTATCCTCTAACTCCCTAGCCCAACTCACAACCTGAACCAGAGCGATAGCCGAAGCGAGGCTAGGGCGACCCCCTCTCGCCCCCCTTAAAAATATAGTTTTCCCACTGACTTGCACTTTCACAAAACCACTATTCATAACACCAACGAGTGATCCTCGTACATGAAAACTAGATGTAGTGATCAACCCTAACTAGGAATATACCTCCTGACAACCTGAACTCATATCTCAACCCAATTAACGCAAGAACTCTATATAACCATATTCAGGGAGCGGCATGCCCCCCCCCCCCCCCCCCCCCCCCGACCCCACGGGGACCCCACCGACCCCCGCAGAGATTTACCATGACCCGCGCAAGCCAGCAAATTCTTGCCAGACAACAGGTGAGTTTCCAACAGGTTATGACCTACAAATCTAGATACCTATCCAAATACCATCCTACCCCATCCTGAACTAAAACCAAAATCCTCCTTAACCCATCCTAGATTCCAAATAGCATGTCAGCTAGACCAGAGAAGGATACTTATGTGAAAGGAATAATGCTTTCCTGCCTGGGCCCATGTAGCGCCAAACAAAGTAGTAACCTCCTCTTGAACAAATCTTGCCCTAATCGACTCTAATAGTGACTTGCACTAGAGTAAAGATATCCACAATAACCAATCATATTGCAGACTACCTATTGCCGAGATAAAGACCCCTCACTACCCCCTAAGTTAACCAGAATAAATTAACTCCTTCACAACCCCGACATCCAATACTTCTAGAATATTCCTGAGACTCCCTTGACCAAGCCTATAAATATGCCACAGGCAATATTCGCCAGTTGAATATTAGAGCTCAAAGCAACGGCTGGCCACAATGCGTTGGCGTCTAGTACTCCCCCCCCCCCCCCCCTCAAGATTCACGATAATTCGGCGTTCCGTAATCTGTGCAACTCGGTGAGGAAGTGAATTAACCCTTTACGAATGTTTTATTGCGATTGGGACTACCGATATAGGAAACAACTGCACAAGAAGAAGAAGAGAGGTACCTTGGGTGAACTGCTGCTCCAAGTTATCAACATATATACGGGGTGACCAGTAGCGACATTGGTAGAGCGCTCGGTTTCTAACCGGGAGGACCGAGTTCGATTCTCGGCTGGTGGAGATAGTTGGGCAATCTCCTCACACCCCTTGCCTCTGTTCTGATCGCCTAACAGTAAAATAGGTCTATGCCAGGGTAAATAGGTTCCTCGTGACCTCATCCCTTAAAAAAAAAAAAAAAAACATATATACCCTATGTCAACACTACACAGAGCAAACAACGTATATAACCCCACAATGAATGCACAGAGAATGTGGTGGAACATAATACAGTGTTAGTGAATAGTCCACAAGTGAGTGAAAAGTGAAGTGGAATATCTGCCCCCCTGGACCCAGATTCACTAACGGTCGTAGCGTGCGATGTCGTACAGCAACCTACGATCGTTCCTAAGGGAGTGCGGAAGGTTTATTCACGAACGCATCGTTGAGCTCCCTTACGGCTCCCTTTCGGTTATTTTCACCGAGGCTTCTCTTGACCAATCAGGCGCTTGGCCTTTGTAAATAAACAATATGTCACCCACACCGAAGTGCCAAGAAGAACCTAATATAATTTAATTTATGAGCTTGTCATTGTTTAGCATGGCTAATTCGATCCACCACAGCCAGCAGGAAGAAGAATAGAGTATCTTGTGAATTGATGATAAGAAATTAGCCTAGCTAGGCTACAGGGGTCAGGGAAGCCTGTTAGTGGCCCAAGTTAAAGGATTTTCGACGGATTGATCATTGATAATCATCTGTTAGGCTAGTTGGGAGTGTATTATTTATACCTTAACCACAGTATATTGTTCTACTTTACCACGTCTACACCTAGACAGGACGAGCGGTGAGCCAAACCAAAATGCCAGACTTTACTATGTCTATGCCTACACAGGCAGTTCTAGCCAAGCCAAAATGCCAGAATTAGCCTAGGCCTAGGGTAATATATTTTTATTCACAACACCTCAAGGCCTATCTACCTTTTCAAAATAGGCCTAGCATAGGCCTCAATCTATTATCCAACAGTTGGCCATGGGAAATAATGATAGGTTGATGGGGGCTTTGTCCCCCTCACCTCCCATGACTTATTGCCATCATCAAATATATTACCAGCATGGGACTAATAACAGCTAGTTAACAATGAGGACGGTACGCCTGCAAACACCATCTTAACCTGCTAGGCTTCTACTTTACCATGCTTAGGCTACACCAAGCTAGGCATTGCTAGCCTAACCAAAATACCATATGTAGGCCTAACTTTTCTAGCCTAAATAGCCCTAACTTTTTCAAAATAAACCTAGGTTATATCCTAGGCTAGGCTAAACAAAAATATTCACAACACCATATAGGCTAGCCTATTATTTTTTGTTTAGGCTATGCCTAGGGTAATTCTTTTTGAGATGCGGTCTCAGGATGATAAGACCGCATCTCTAGCTGCCACTAAACCTGCAGCCAACCCTACTCCTGCACATGCCATTTCTCATCCACTTCCTCTCCCACCAGGAAGTGATCACCCCCATCTTATAACAGAATCTGCCCGGGGGCATCTAGCTACAAGGTACAGCCAGAGTCCAGGCGCGCCACCCCCAGAGCTACAAGGACATAACCACCACGCGCCAACACCACCCCAGCACCCTTGATCCTCTCAAGCCGGGCGCCTTAAGTAGGGGCAAGAAGATTGCCTTATACTCACCCAACCTGGACATCAGTAACTAAGCTTGCCATTTGATATTATTTAGTTCAGGGTAAGAACAGCCAGAGATAGCTGGTGTTCAACTTGTCAGTTGTGTGCTGTGATTGAAGATCTACCAGGTCGGGTTCCCCCCATCAGGAAGAGGACTAGCTTGGGCAACCCACTTTGGGCTCCCCCTTTCTGGCCTTTGATGCAGTGCACAAACCAAGTACCAAAGGATTCCTACCTTGTTTTGTTCAAGGGATTATGAGGATAGTGTAGTAACTTGAGATCTACCAGATCGGGTTCCCCCCATCAGGAAGAGGACTAATTTTGGGCAACCCACTTTGGGCTCCCCTTTCTGGATTCTCTTTTTGCTACATGGTTCTGATAGTTCCACGAACTAGCAAGGAAGGAAGACACTTACCTTGACCCCCCTTAGACTACCTATAATGTCACTATCTAGACTGCTTGCCACTCTAGGTAGATCATTATGCTAGTCACCCTAACCCCCCAAACCTTGTAGCAGAACTCCATCATATCCTTTGGGGATCACTGCACTGTGGGAGTGCAAGAGGAACCCGGTTGTCCCGTGGTAGGCGCCAAGGTCTAAGGAATCATCTTGTGACTCACCCTGGACCAGTAGCTGGAGTCATCACGCCCAGCCGCCCCCCCCTGGACCAACTTCCGGAGTCATCACGCCCAGCCGCCCTCCGGACTACTGGATCCTCCCTCGATCTACGGGCCCTCCTCTTCACTACAGCTCTCCTTTAACCTAACAAGTGCGCATGGGGGTAATTGAAAACGTCCCCCTGTGCTGACGTATTTGAGGTGTTTCCGTCACTAAAATATTCATTGTACCATTAATAGCATTAATAATTATCCATATGCGCCTATTATGGGTTGATTATAAAGGTATTAACCTGAAACAACAATAAAACGAGTGAAAACAGCGTTTGGATGGTCAAAATCGGAGATATAGCCCGCGAGTTGTATAATGTATGGGTGAGGCAAACTGCTTTCCCGCCAATTTCCCCCAAGGCCACTGAGACACAGTCGATCGATACTCTCTCTCTCTCTCTCTTGCACTCGCTTGCCATCAGTGATGACAACACCCTGCTTGCAACTCGCTAATGTTAGCACGAAAATATACCTCAGAATAAGGGAATAATAGGGAAAATAGGTGATAACTGAAGGAGAGGAGGAAAGTGGGGAAGGAGGGGAAGTAGAGGACTGAGATTTTGCATGGCCCAGGGGCAAAAAAAAAAAAAAAAAAAAAAAAAAAAAAAAAAAAAAAAAAAAAAATTTCGATGTCAAAAGTTGATTTTTTATTTTACTTACTCTCAAGAGTCTTCCCGCAGTCCGCCGGGGGAACTCTTAAGAGTCTCCCCGCAGCTCCCGGGTTAAGTGCTTTTGTATCGTTTATGGGTATAGAGTTGACTCAGGGTTGTGGTAGAAGTTATCTTCAGGGGTTCTCATTAACATTACGTCTTGCGAGAGGTCTTTCTTCTCCCTACTTAAATTGATGTTAATTAGCCCACTTGCCGGGACCCATTATACATACCTATCAGGGGATCCTTATATATGCACCTTCCCGGGTTATTGGTCTCCCATAGCCCGACAGAGGGGGCGTGCTTATATAAGACCCATAGCATCAAACACAAACACATATTTGCACGTAATCTAGTCCCTTTGTATAACTTCTAGCCTAATTCATTTAACATTCTGTCAGGTTCATAACTCAAATAGATTTCACTCTATCTCAGCTCCCGACGATTGTTGCCTCAGCCTTCAGCACCTTGCTAGTACACAATTAGAGTTATAATAATAATAATAATAATAGTTCTTAAAGCTAGCGCATGCTAAGCTAGCTAAGGATAGCTCAATAAGGCCGATTAGGCGTATTTCCATTGGGGTCCTGTACTACTACCCCATCCCTTTGCTCATGAGGGATGGTAACGACTCAGTGCTTGTGAAAAATCTTTAATGCGCCGAGCGTGGGCGCGAACCCGGGCCTTCTGGGTGGAAGTCCGAGACGCTAGTCACTACACCAAGCGAGCCGCTTGGTGTAAAGGTGTTAAGGATTAATCTTTGCCAGGTGAGATCTAGCACACCTATAGTATTAATATCATTTGTGAGCCTTTCCGAGCCCACTTCATTGTTGATGACCACTTGGCCATTATTGCTTTAGAGTCAGTTAACGTCACTATATGCCGGGGACATCATTGCATGATCCAGACGGCATTTGCCATTACTGCACTCTTGTCTTTTGTTGAGATCCTCTCCGAGATCTATTTGGGTAGGAGGTGTACCTCCACCATTTTTGGATACCTTATAATTGTATCTTAGGAGTATTATTATTACCTTGAGTCCGGACCCATTGTCCGACTCCTATTGCTTACTTGATAACCTGAGTATTGTATGTCTTAATTATTATTATTGTTGTTGATGATCTCCAGGTTACAGGTATAAAATATGTCTTGCTCCTCCATGAACCAGGTGTTAAACTGAATAAAACCCATGTTAACTTGTTACCTGTGTGCTTACTATCCTGCCGTGTTGTATCTTTATTTAAAGTTTAAGGTATACCTATCCAGTTAGAGAGCTGCTCATTGTACAAAGAATATCTCGCGTTCCAATTTGGACCGGGCATAACACTGGTGGCAGCGGTGTCTCTTTCTCGAAGGTAGCCTTTCAGGTTTTTCCTGCTTTAAATATTTTGAGAGTATCACGACAGGGATAAGTAGTCAGGATGGCAGGGAAAGCACTGGATATTATTCCTTTCAGACCAGAGGAAACTGACATTGCCACCTATTTAGAGGTTGTCAAGCCAGTGCTTGACATCATATTTAAAGATGAAGTTGCCCATAAAATACATACTGTAGTCATGAAGCTAGGGCGGTCTATGGCCCTAGTTTCCAGTTATGTAAAAGAGAACCCCGGAATGACCTGGGAACAGTTTGAAACATACACTAAAACTGCCATTAACCCCGTCTTAGGTACTGTGATAGCCGACCAGCAATTTCACGCCATCACCTACGACGGGGACCTCGACGCCACCATTAGCAAGCTTACCAGGCTGGCTTCCACCGCATTCACAACGGCTACAGCTGCAGAGAGGAAGGAGAACGTCCGCCGGACCCTGATGAGGATCCTTCCGCGTGCAGTCCGGGACCACTTTGCCATCACAGAACCGGCCGGATATGATACAGACCTCCCCTATCATACGCCGTATTCTGGCCCTGCAAAAGTCCCAGGAGCAAGGAAAGATCGCGGGTATCCAACGAGCTCCCACTAAGCCACAAGGAGCTCATTCCGGACCAACCTACCACCCTAGCCGCAACCAGGACAAGCCGGAAGAATGGGCCAGAGTCAAGCCTGGAGACTGGAAGCCCTGCGGGTCCCAGTGCCCTATTAACCCGGGAACTGCGGGGAGACTCTTAAGAGTTCCCCCGGCGGACTGCGGGAAGACTCTTGAGAGTAAGTCAAACAAAAAATCAACTTTTGACATCGAAAAAAAAAAAAAAAAAAAAATTTATTTTTTTATTTTTTTTATTTTTTTTTGGCCCCTGGGCCATGCAAAATCTCAGTCCTCTACCTCCCCTCCTTCCCCACTTTCCTCCTCTCCTTCAGTTATCACCTATTTTCCCTATTATTCCCTTATTCTGAGGTATATTTTCGTGCTAACATTAGCGAGTTGCAAGCAGGGTGTTGTCATCACTGATGGCAAGCGAGTGCAAGAGAGAGAGAGAGAGTATCGATCGACTGTGTCTCAGTGGCCTTGGGGGAAATTGGCGGGAAAGCAGTTTGCCTCACCCATACATTATACAACTCGCGGGCTATATCTCCGATTTTGACCATCCAAACGCTGTTTTCACTCGTTTTATTGTTGTTTCAGGTTAATACCTTTATAATCAACCCATAATAGGCGCATATGGATAATTATTAATGCTATTAATGGTACAATGAATATTTTAGTGACGGAAACACCTCAAATACGTCAGCACAGGGGGACGTTTCCAATTACCCCCATGCGCACTTGTTAGGTTAATGGGTTGAAGAGGTAATTTGCCAAGTTGCTGGCCAAACGCTCGAGGGTTCCACTGTTCTGGGGACAGATTCCCTGGCTGAAGCCCTCCAGAAGAGTTGCCACCATCCTAGAAGACGGCACCGCAGGAGCTGAGGATTACGACGAGACAGCTGCAGAGGTTGGTGACCCGGACGACCACAGTACAGTCGAGCCGGAAGTCATCAAACCGGGTTTTTAGACCGCCCCCGCCCACCAACTTGCAAACTGGCGGGGGCTCGAGATAGGGGCAGCTATGATATGATAAAGCCTCCCATTTACACCCACCTGACCATCCAGGGAGTCAACTCTCGACTCTTTGTCGACACCGGAGCTTCAAGATCCTGTATTTTTTACTCTTACCACCAGAGACATCACAACACTTTTGGACCGATTCAACACTCGTCCACCACCCTCATTGATGCCAACGACAACCTTATTCCTAGTACTGGCATCACGGCCCCACTGTATGTGGCCACCCCTCAACCTAACCACGGCCATCACCACGCTTTCATGGTATTTCCCTCCCCAGAAACCACCTACGACGGATACCTGGGATTCGACCTTCTCACGGCCCTTCACACTACTATCCAGTGTGTTGAAAGAAGATTGTTATTTTCCACCAAACCCCCAGGACTCACCACTCCGAAGATTGCCACACCGCTCCATGACCCTCCTCAAACCTTGAAAGCCATCCGTGTTGCATCGGCCATCACCATTCAACCCATCACCTTGCTGCCACATCATGAACATTGGGTACCCATCCATCCAGCCCTCAACGGAGAACTCATTCACACTCCCTCTCTTCAGAGCCCTTTTGACAGGGATTGTCTCACTGCTCCTGCCATTTTAAAACAAAATGCAGTAAGAATAGCCAACATCTCCGACCACCCTATCACCCTACCCAGGGGTCTCACCATCGGAGAACTAGAGACTTATGATGACCAGCCTTCAACCGACACCACCACCTCCATTCCTGCATCAACTCCATCCCTCCCAGACGTTCCTACTCACCTCACCCCTCAACAAAAGGACGATCTGTGCCAGTTAATGGCCGAATACCAGGACATCTTTGCCACCAACTCCCAAGATGTAGGCCACACCCATGTCCTAGAACACCACATTCACACTGTTGGACCCCCAGTCAGCAGAGGTGGGCAGGTGCGCGCCATTTGGCACTCTGCACTCTGCGATCCGGTGCGCATTACCAATATAGAGGAGCGTGGAGCGAGGAGCGGCAAAATTCTGAAATCGGAGTGCAGGCGGGGAGCGCAGCTAGAAATTCGCGCTCCTTTCTAGCGCTCCGGAGGCGATTTTTCCTGTCAACAACAGGTACAAGAACCTCATTATCGTGTACAGTCATCGTACCGTTCGTACGGTGTTACTCACGGTGTTAGTGAACTGTGATACAGTAATACTATGATAGTGACAGACTGACAGTGTTACAATTTGTTAGTAGTCTTGGCAAATCCAACGTCAAGGCTATTAACCTAATTGCAATGACGACTTGTCTATTTTGACTGCTATGTCGTCATTCCAACCGCGGTTAAAAAGAAAACGTCTAGAGTCTACTCCTTATCTTGCTCTAGGAGACGTTGTACATTAACCAAAACTACCACCGAAGGTGAAAAAAGCATTAGAAGAGAAGAAAAAGGGGTTTACCTTAGTTACCGCTCAAGGCCCATCCCGTGTTCCGTCATGCGCCGATCCCTGTCGAACGTGCGCATGAGCGACCCTCTCTTGTTATCATTTTTTCACGCGCCTCCATTGATTGAGTCCGCTTTTGTTGTGCTCCTTCAATTCACCCTGTTTTAGGTTCGTTTCGGCTTTTCTGGCCTTCTTTTTGCTAGACAGATGTTACGTGATCTAGGACACACCTAAATGGGCTCCTCAGTGTGTTTAATGGAGACGCGTGTGGAAATAGCTACCGAAGGTACGGGGGCGCTTGGCGTTCCCCGTCTATATGTTTTCATTCTTTCTCTTTTCATATTCTTTTTTCCTGTTAGTCTGGGCATAGTTTAGCTTTTAGCTTCAATTAGCCTAGCTTGTTTATCATTCAGGAATTGCTATGCCCTTATGAGTTCTCATTTTTTCATAGCCTAGGTGTACAGTTGGTTCACAACCTGAGATTTCGTGGTGGCGGTGCTGTTTGTAGAGTTTGTGTCAGCCGCATAACTAGCGTTATTCCCGAGTCCCCCCTTTCGAGCCTTCACTGTGTCTCAAGGGCCTGGGCGCTTAGTGGTTCGTGATACCCAGAGGTACCCCACGGGGGCCTCTCCCTCACTCCACAGGGTTTTTTCGCCCCTGACACATTCTCTACTCGCGGCTAGGCCACCCTTTTTCTCACCAGTTTCATTACTGGTTTTTTGTGTTTCCCTTCCTGTTTTCACCTCCATCCTTTCATCACTTTTGCCCAATCCTGGGGTACCCCACGGGGGCCCCTGTTGTGCCAAACCACCCAACCTGCCACTTCTCCTCATGGGCTTTGCTCTATCTCTGTGGGTTGGGTGGTTCCCAGGGTATGTGCCTCCTCTCCCCTGGTGTGCCTTCCTTGCCTCTCCCTTGACCGGTCGAGTCAGGATATTATCAAGGAAGACACTGCTCAGCTAGATGGTCACGGTCATCTTCGCTTGGAGTTCATAAGAAGTTGACGCTTGTTTGCCGGCCTTTTTTGGTTTTCCTAGACGCCCCTCTCGCTTGTTCGGCACCGGGCCCTCTTGGCAGGTCCCGCAAATTTGCGGTGTGCTCGATTCGGCCCTCTGGGTCGTTTCGGCTCCCCGCAAATTTGCGGAGATCGCTGGGGGGTCGCGTGACGATGTGGGGGGTTTGTGTCGGTACGGATCTACCTCCATTGGCCCGCAAATTTGCGGTTATAGTTGGCTTTCACTGTTGACCCTTTTTTGTGTCATATTGTTGCCTGATACTATATTGGTGTATGCACTTTCCTGGTGTTATAGGCCCTGCATGTAAGATGTTGAGTGGTGGTTAACACTTTCTCCATCTTTGCAGGTTCTGCTGGTGCTCTTCCGCCTCGGCCGCCCTCCTCACCTACCTCTGTGCTCCCGGTTTAGGGTGAGTACAGCTCCCTGTTTGCATGTGTGTTCCTGTTTCCCCATGCTCCTTCCCTGGTTATTCTTGGACATTCTCTCCACTTACACCTTCGACGTGCTGATTCTGGTGTGTGTTCTTCTCGTGCTGGTCGGCTGCTTTGCTTTCGCCTTGGTTGTCGCTCCCCTTGCTTGGTGAGCCACATGTCCTGCTTGCGCCACTCGCTCTTTGTGTCCTCTACGGCCTACCTCCCTGCTCTGTGTGGCCCGTGTCTGGCCCTGGTGGTTGTGCTGCTCCATGGCCCTGGTTCCTCGGCGGCGGCTGTGGCCTCTGCTTCCCTTCCGTCGGTGTGGCCGATGGTCTCACGCCACTTTGGGCCTGTGGGCCGCCGTTCCCCGGCCTTTGTTGCCGCCCGGTTCCGCGTCACCCTAGGTATCCCTGACCCGACTGCCGGCCGTTCTACACAGCCCGTAGCCTCGTAGGTGGAGCTCTCGTCTCACACACGAGGGGTCGGGGGTTCACTCCCTGACCGGGCAGTGACGGATTGGGCTTGTCTCCTTTCATGTGTTAGCCTCAGTTCACCTAGCTGTAAATTGGTCCCTGGTCTTCGTGGACAACGTTGTGTCGTCCCGTCTGGGGTTGGCACCAATGGTGCAAGGCGAGCTGGGTATCATATGGTTCCCCTCCGCTACTGGTCAACCTAAGCCTCCACGCTCTCGCTCGCCTCGCTACTGCCCCTCGTCGTCCTCCTGATCGCCTTGACGTCGCCCGTCGCCCTCGTCTTGGTTCTCGCCCTGAGGCCGGGGTTGGCGGCTCTGCTCCTATGCGCCCTCCCCTGGCCTCTAAGGATAGGGGCTCTCCTCCCTTCCGCCCGCTTTTCTAGCCCAGCCGACTTCCTCTTACGTTGTCCTCTCCGCGCGCGGTTGTTCGTGCTGTCGCTGGCCCTCTGCTCCCTCCTACTCTGTCCAGGAGGGTCCGCCTGGGTGTCGTTGCTTCTCCTACTTCACCTACTTCCGTGCCTCTTCTTCCTTCACGGTCTCGTCCCGCGGTGGGGGTCCCTCCCTCCTCCGCCTCGGTGTCGGGCCGCCATGTTCTCTCAGCCCCGGGGGTCCTTGCTCTGTTTCCCCCCGCGGCTCCTTCTGGCCTCCTTTCACCCGTCCGGCCTTCCCCCTCCCGTCGTCCTGCTCCTCCTCCTTCTTCTCTTCCTGCCCTTCACTTCCCGTCTCGCCTGGGGGGTGCCCCTCCTCTTGCCTCGGTGAGGTTTCGGGGTCCCCCTTTTCTCGGGAGCTGTCGTATTGCTGGAAGAGGGGGTTGGTGCTGTTTCCCCCTCGGCCGTTCGTGTTCGGGGACAGGTCCCTCTACGGCGACACGGCCGTCGCCGCTCGCCTTCCTTGGGCCGCGGCGCTGCTGGTTCGTGTCGTGGGTCTCGCTCCCGCTCACGCTTGTCCCTGCGGGCCGACCCTTCTGGGTGGGGGGGGGGGGGGTGGGGGGGGGTCTCCTCTCTCGGTTCGATTGTTGGCTTTGCAGGGCTGGGTTGTGTCACACTTCGACGGGTGCTTGGCGTCGTTGGCTGCCTCCCTCTTCTCGCGCTTCTTGGCGGTGCCTCAACCTCAGCGCCTCGCCATTCCTACCCCTGCTACGGTCCCGCTCCCTTCTGCAGGCCTACGCTCTGGTCAGACTTCGCCGCACTGCCCTCCTTCCGGCTGTTCAGTCCCTGGCTGTGTTGCCGGGTCGGTCCTCCTATGGGCCGGGTTTGTGCGACGCCGGTACGCCTGGCTTCGCCGTCATGCTCGGTCGCCCTCTCCCCTTGGAGGCCTGGTTTGTTGTGGCCTTCGCCTTCACGCCGTTCCGTCGACGGCTCTCCTTCGGTCCCTCCCTTAGGTTCCTAGCCTTGACGTTGGACTGGGGTCGTCCCTGCTTTTGCCTCCTCTTGTGTCTGTCGGCGGGTTGGCCGGCGCGTTCTGGTCCTGGATGGGCGCGCCCATTCTTGACCTTTGTTCTCTTGCTCCCCCGTTCTTCTCTCACCCGGATCAGGCCTCTGTCGCCACGGTTTTTCCCTTGCGACAGAGGGTGACGGACTTCTTGTCTTGTCTTTCGGTTCCCTCCAGCCGTCTGTCCCCGCCTGCGGCTTTTCGGGGCGTCTGCGCCAGGCGCTCTTCGCGAGGGTTTGGACTTTGTTCTGCGGGTCCACCTTCGGCTCGCGATGTCTTTGGTTCCCGAGCTGAAGGCGATTTTGTGCGCGGCAACTCGGCGCCGCCCGACGGTGCTGTCCTCGTTCTGCCGGCCGGCCCCCTTGGATATGTTATCCTCTGCTCTATATACGTCGGGGTTCTTTCAGCTGGTTGCTTGGGTATGCTCGCTTCTCTGTCGGCGGCCCCTGCTTCCGCCACGCGCCGACACGCTGTGTCGTTGCGGTCCCTGCTTCCGTCACGCACCGTCGTGCTGTGTCGCACGCGGGGTCTTCTCAGTCCCGTCCTTCTGCCGGTCCTCTTCGGGGTGCTGCTGCACGTGCTGCCGCCTTGCGCGGCCGCTGGCCTGGGCCGTTGCGGGCCAGTGCGTCGCTTCCGCCTCGCCCTTCTGTTCTTGCCCCTTTCATCCCCGCTGTGTCGGGGCTGGCCGGCCTTCCCCTTCCGGCCGCCCTTCGACGTGGTCTGCCCCGCGCCGGCCTGGGGTTGGGGGGGGGGGGGGGGTCGACGTGGCGCTCGTGCCCGCACGGCCCGTACCGAGGGTACCTCCGCGTCAACGCAATGTGTGGTTCTCTGGGTCGGACTCCTTGTTCTCCTTCTCGCCTGGCCGACCGGGTCGCTCCCCTCCTCTCGGGTGCTCCCTCGGGTTGTTTTTGCCCTTGCGCCCCTCGGTTGCCGCGAGGGACGTTGGGGGCGGCGGGTTGCGCGGTGGGGTCTCGCCTGGTGGTGGACGTCTCGGCCCCCTTTCCGCTCTTGTCACCGACGCCGGCCCATCTCTTCGGAGGTGGCCCACGTGCTCACTTCCATGCCCGAGCTGGGTGGCGTCGAGGGAGTTGACCGCCGGTCGCCCGGTTTTCCTCTCCCGTGTCTTTCTGGTCCCGTCGTCGAACTGCGACGCGATGCGACCGTTGGTGGTTCTGTCGGCCCTCAACAGGCGCGTCGTGCACACACGGTTTCGGATGCTGCCGGTACCCCTGGTACGCCTGGCCCTGTGCCCTCTGTCGTGGGTTGTGTCGCTGGCCCTCCAGGATGCGTCTTGGCTCGTTCCTCTCCATCCTCTCTTCCAGCGATTCTTGGCCGTTCGGACTTCCGATCGTGTGTTCCTGTTCGCCGGCCTTCCCTTCGGTCTCCACATCGCGCCGCGGGTCTTCTCCGCACATGTGGGGCCGGCTCTGGGTCCTCTCCTCAGGAGCGGGCTCCGGCTCCTGTTTTCCTTGGCCGACTGGTTGGTAGTTTCCGAAGCCCTGGGCCTGTGCGTTGGTGACGCCCTCACAGTCGTTCGCACCGTCGCACGGTTAGGGTTCCCCTTTTGATGTTCCCGTTTCACGCTTGACCCCGTCGCGTGTCGTGCCATGGGTCGGTCTCGCAGTCTTCGCCGTGTTGCACTCGGTTTCCCTCCTGGGGTGGCTCTGGGACTCGTTCGTGGGTTCGCTGCTTTGGGCCGCTCTGCCCCTTTCCTTAGGGAGCCTCTGGCTCCTCCGCCTCCTCCTCATGGGCCCCGTGGTGTTTCCGTTGCCCCTCTGGATCGGCTCCTGCCGCTCCTGCGTCCCGTTCGCTGACGCTTCGGTCTCTGGGTTGCTCCGGGCTCGCTCTCTGCGGCGGTGCCCTGGTCCGCCCCCCCCGCCGACGGTCTGGGTAGCCTCAGATCCGTCGAGCGCGGTTGGGTGGGGTTCCCGATCGACCCTGGGACGTCCACTTCCTGGCTGATGGGTGGGTCTCCCTCCACTTACCCGTCTATGCCCTCGGACTGTTGGTTCCTCTGTTCTTCCTGCGGGTCCACGCGCTGGCCCTTCGGGGTCAGTCGGTGGCCTTCGGGTTCGCCACTCAGACAGGCTGTCCCCTGTTTTCCTTCTGCGGGGGTTCCTCCAGGTCGTTGACTCTATTGGGGGTCTCGGTGGAGTTGTTCTTCCTCGCGGCCCGGCACCCCTTCTCCTTGCATGCCTCCTCCCTGCCCGGGCCTGCCACCCTGTGGGCGGCCGCCCTGTCGTGGGGGCAGGGCGTTCTTGTTGAATGGGCGTTGCAACGGACTGTGTTCGCCGACCTCGCGGCTTCCTGAGGTGTTCCGGAGGTCGCCTTGTTCGCATCGGGGGTGCCGCGCCGGTTGCCTTTGGACCTCTCCCTCCGGCCTCGCGCTCCGGGGGGGGTCCGGCCGCTTTCATGGTGGCCTGGTACAGGTGGCGGTCGATCTACATCTTTCCGCCCCCAGACGCGCTGTTGCTGTGCCCAGTCCTCGCGAGGCTGCGGCTGTATCACGGCTGCGTCTGGCTCCTCGCGCCTCTGTGGCCGGCACGGGCTTGGTCCGCCCGGTTGCCGCGGTGGTGCCCGAGTCCGGTCCCTCTACCTGTCTCCGGCTTCCACTTGGGCTCGGTTGGGGTCCTGCGGGCCTCGTTGGCCTTCGCGTCGTGCTTGTTCATGTGGCACGGTGGCTCCCGGTCCCCGGCCGGGCCCTGGCCGGGTCCTGACTGACTTCCTGCAGCGTTCCTGGCCGTCTTCTCCTTGGGGGCCTTACGGGTCCCGCTGGGGGTCTTTTCCTAGGTGGCTACGGGCCACTCGCCTGCCTGTTGGCTCTTCTTCCCTCGTCCTACGCTCCTTGTTTCACCTCTTCCGTACGCGTCGCTTTCGAGTCGACGCTATCCGTACCCCCTTGTCTGCCGTCCGGGGGCTCTTTGGGTCCGTCGCTGGGCTGGTCGTTCTGCCACAGGCGCGGGATTCCTTCCTGCCGGCTGCCTTCCGGGATCGTCCTCCTCCGCGCCTGGTCCCTCCGCAGTGGGTTCTGGGGCGGGCTCTGGTCCTTCTGGCTTCACCCTCGTCTACAAGGGCCGCTACGCCGGCTCTGTTGCTCGGGCGTCCGCTCTTCCTTGTCGCTCTGGCCGCTGGGGTTCGGGTGTCTGCCCTTGCGGCATTGTCATGGCCCCGGGACTGCGTGCGCTTCTCCCCGTCCTTGCCTGGCGTCTCGTTCGCCTCCTCCCCTCCTTTTGTTGCCACACTTGGGAGGGCGGCCCCCGCTTTCCAGCCTTTCGCCGTCCAGGCTTTCCGGCTTGGGCGTTCCTCGCCATGTGTTGTGCCCGGTGTCGGCCTTGCGCTCCTCTGTTGCGTCTGTGGCGCCGCCTTCGGGTCCTGCTGTGGGGGTGTCTCCTCGGACAGGTGGGAGGCTCTCGCGGGTGCAGATGGGCCGCCGCGTTTGTCGGACCGTTCGTGCCCGTCGCCCTGTTTGTAGGGGTTCTGCGCGCGATGTCGGATCCTTTGCTGCCTCCTTCCGGTTCCTGCCACGTCGATCCTTACCTGCCTTCGCCTCAGCGGTTTTGTGGGTCTTCTATCAATTCCTTCATCTCCTCCTACCTCTCCGTGTCCAGTGTTCGACCCCCTCGGCTGGTGGTTGCTCTCGGGGGTCGTGTTTCCTGGTGCTCTGGCGAAGATCCCTGGTCTTCCCCCCTTGTCCCTCGTTCTTTTCCTTTGTTTTATATGACAACGGGGGGGGGGGGGGGGTGTACGGGTTTGCAACACTGGATTGCAAGTTTGGGATTGTGTATTGTTCCAGTACATAAGTGTTTTTGCCACATTGAAAATTGTGTTTTGTTCTTGTGTTCAGTGTTTTTGTTGGTTTTTGAAGAAAAGGGTTTTGGGTACAGTACCTTTTTGGTTTCAGACAAGTCTATGTTTTTGCATTACTATGAATGACGGGCATGTGTTAAAACTGTTCTTTTTAGCTACTCCTCAGTTTTTCACTCTTTTATTAGACTCTCTTGTTTAAATTGTGTCTTTGTCATTCATACTTTTGTTTTATGCATTGGTTTTTGGTAGGTTGGGCTTGGATGTCCTCCTCCTATTTGTTATGCAGCCTTGACGTTGGATTTGCCAAGACTACTAACAAATTGGGAGGTTTGACGTACCTCCCAACCTACCAAATAGGAAAACCTACTATTTGGTAGTAGTCTTGGAAAATCCAACGTACATAATACCCTCCCTCACGCCGGACCCCTGCCCATCCGCGTTCTTCTGCTGACGTGAGATGTGATAACAAGAGAGGGTCGCTCATGCGCACGTTCGACAGGGATCGGCGCATGACGGAACACGGGATGGGCCTTGAGCGGTAACTAAGGTAAACCCCTTTTTCTTCTCTTCTAATGCTTTTTTCACCTTCGGTGGTAGTTTTGGTTAATGTACAACGTCTCCTAGAGCAAGATAAGGAGTAGACTCTAGACGTTTTCTTTTTAACCGCGGTTGGAATGACGACATAGCAGTCAAAATAGACAAGTCGTCATTGCAATTAGGTTAATAGCCTTGACGTTGGATTTTCCAAGACTACTACCAAATAGTAGGTTTTCCTATTTGGTAGGTTGGGAGGTACGTCAAACCTCCCAGTTGTTAACTCAACAAAAGGAGTACAACGTCACAATGTAGTAGTTGTAATGAAACAGTACACGATCGATGTACTGACATTACTAGCAGAAAAGAAGTGGAATGCGATAAATGTAGGGAAATAGCTATTAAGGGTCCTAAAATCATTTGTGAAATATGTGAATCACTCATAACAAGAAAACAAAGGATCATAAACTGTGTTAAGTGTAAAACTGTAGCTCACATGAAGTGCATCTCTAAGAAGACCAACAGTGAAGAACGGGAATTCCTATGCAACATATGTGCCTTGCATTCATTACCGAATATTAATGTAAATGAACCAATTAGTATTAACAACTCAGAATCCAGCCAGGACACATTCAAAATCAAAGATGAATACAGAGTGTTCACCAACAAAGGGCTCCATCTTATCCACATTAACGCCAGATCAATGTACCATAAATTGTCAGAATTAAATTTGTTAGCTAATAAGGCCAAAGCTTCAATAATTGCAATCACAGAAACCTGGCTGGATTCAAGTATAAACGATGGTGAAATAAACATTCAAGGTTTCAATATGGTTAGGAATGATCGCAATAGGCATGGGGGAGGAGTATGTCTGTATGTAAAAAACAACCTCACACACACAACCAGGACCGACCTCCATGTAGAAAATCACGAAGCTCTGTGGATCGATCTACACCTGCCGAGGACAAGACCCATCACAATTGGGGTATGCTATAGGCCACCAGACGACACACAATTCTTGACCAAATTTGAACGAACGTTGTCATCGCTAGACCCTCGGAATGAATCCATCATACTAGGGGATTTTAACCTGTGTTACAAACAACGAAATGATAGGCTTGTACGAGAATATAGGCATATACTGACAATGCACAATCATAAACAACTCATCACAACCCCCACACGTATCTCTGAGAACACTGCCACAATAATAGACCACATAAACTGTAACAGAGAGGACAAAGTATCCCAATCAGGGGTTATACAGACTGGGATAAGTGATCACTTCGTCACATATTGCACACGAAAAACCACAAAAATTACCCTAGAGAATCACAAGATTATCAAAACAAGGTCACTCAGAAACTACAATAAAGAAACATTTCTGGACATTTTATGGAATACAGACTGGTCTCCAGTGTTTGGAAGTACAAACGTTAATGACGCATGGGTTGGCTTCAGAACCATCATCACAAACATTCTAGACGAAATAGCTCCTCTGAAAGACATACGAATTAAAGCAAGGTCAGACCCATGGATCAACAATGACATACTACACCATCTGGAACACAGAGACAATCTGTTAAAAAGGCTAGCGAAACATAGACAGGATCAAGGTCTGAAACATGAGTTCAACAGGGCCAGGAATAAACTAAGTAGGAAAATAAAATCAGCGAAAACTAATTATTTTCACAATAAGGCAGAGGAATATCAGAATAACCCAAAGAAACTATGGAGGCACCTAAAAACAACAGGCTACAGCAACAAGACAAGGGATTCGTCTAACACTAATATTGCTCTCACCATTAATGATCAGATTTGCCACGATAAACGACAAATTTCAACCTACTTCAACTCCTTCTTCACCTCCATAGCAAACACACTTGCACAGAACCTACCTCAACCTCTCAATAAATACACGACAACAACGGCCACCTTTCGAAATTTCTACAGAGATAAAGACATACACCCAAACACATTTGGATTGCAAAATGTTACACCAAAATACACTTTTGACGAGCTGTCTAACCTAAATGTACATAAAAGCACAGGACCAGACAAAATTCCTGCCAAATTTCTACGAGATGGAGCCATTGGTATAGCAGGCCCCCTAACTCACATCATCAACTTGTCAATTAACACCAACACTGTACCTGCTGAACTGAAGGAAGCTATTGTAACCCCTCTATTCAAGAAAGGAAATAAACTAGAAGTTGGTAACTACAGACCAGTTAGCATATTATGTATTGTATCTAAAATCCTTGAAAGAGCGGTATACACCCAAATTGAACACTACCTCAAACAAAATGATCTATTCTATAAGTTTCAATCAGGTTTCAGATGCATGTACTCGACAGACTCCTGTCTCATCCACTTAACGGATCACATTCGTAAAGAAATGTCTAAAGGTAACTACACCGGTATGGTTCTTCTTGATCTACAAAAAGCGTTTGACACAGTAGACCATGATATCCTATGTAATAAACTACAAGCAATGGGCATAGGATCTGTGAACTGGTTTAAATCTTATCTTAGTGGTAGAACCCAAAGAGTCAAAATTGATGATAATATATCTGATCCTATGCCAATTAACTGTGGGGTCCCGCAGGGAAGCATCCTTGGTCCCTTACTCTTTCTCTGTTATGTGAACGACATGGAACTGAGCGTCTCATGTAAATTATTACTGTATGCAGACGACAGCGTGCTCCTGGTTTCAGGAAAAGACCCAATAAGTATTGCCGCTTCACTTTCCAAAGAACTAGAATCATGTAGTGAATGGCTAGTGGACAATAGACTATCTCTTCACCTGGGCAAGACGGAAGCCATCTTATGTGGAACAAAACGCAAACTGAAAGACATTGTGGGCTTCTCGGTCAACTGTAATGATATTCCTATAACAACAGTGTCACAAGTTAAATATCTCGGACTAAAACTGGACGCGAGTTTGTCAGGTGAAACAATTTTGGAATCTATCCTGAGTAAGTGTAGAGCACGTATAAAATACCTGTATAGACAGATGGGATGCTTGCCCGCGGCGACCAAAAAGACCCTCTGCCAAGCGCTTGTTCAATGTCATTTTGACTATTCTGTGTCATCCTGGTACTCTGCATCATCTAAATCAGCACAGCACAAACTTCAGGTCACTCAAAATAAAATGGTTAGGTTCATGCTGAACCTAGGACCCAGATCACATGTTGGCCAGGAACAACTTCAGTCACTAGGTATGCTCAATGTCGCTGACAGGGCCAAACAAATCAGGCTCACTAATGCCTTCAAAATTTTCTATGACAGAGCTCCAGAGTACCTAAAGAATGATTTTGTTAAAGCAAATGAGAGGAGTGGACATAATACAAGAAACAGGATGTTTAATTTTAAGGTCCCGAGAATCCAAGGACAGGGTAAGCAAACATTCTTCTTCACCGCCATCAAAGACTGGAACGACCTACCCCAGTCAGTCCGTGAAAAGAGAACACTGTATTCCTTCAGACGTAGCCTGAAGGAACACCTGAACCGGACAGCTGCGAGAAGGGAGCACCAAGCTTATGTCTACTACTAAATGCGACATAAGAGATAGACAAACCAAACTGAAATGATTACTGATTACGGATTACTGATATTTACTATAGGATGTAAGGTATCTTAAAATAACCCCCTAGAAATACTTTTTCTAAAGTATCCATTTCTTTATCCTCCCCATTTTTCCCCAGCTAACCTAATCCCACAAGGACCCCAATGGAAATACGCCTAACGGCCTTATTGGGCTATCCTTAGTTGGAATTATGCAAGGCTGGTACATGTCATATTTGTAACAAACTATGTGGTACCAACTCTGTAAATTGCTAACTGAATAAATATTATTATTATTATTATTATTATTATTAACTTGTTATTTTTTTTGTTTTGGCTTTTGCTAACGCAAAGTAAACCTTACGAGCAAGTTACGGCTTACGAAGGGGCTTAAGGGTAAGTCTGGCAGTGGTATAGCCCGAGCCTGTCTGACTGTCTGATAGTCAAAAGACACTATAGACTTCAGAGACTTTTATCATTTTATGGTATCGATACTATCGGAATGTTACTTGAATGTATGGGTTGGAGGGTGGTTTGGGGGATGGTTGGGGGAAGGTAGAAGCGTAATTGACTCGTGTTACAAATATGAAGCCGATTGGTGAGGTAGTTTCGCCACCACAGATTTTATTTGTTTTCCTTTTCTTCGTACGGATACGCTGGAAGTGGGTTGTGGGAGGCAGTTGGGGGTGTGGTGGAGGGAAGGCATAAGGGTAAGGCACTTGTCACACAAATATGGAACCGATTGGTGCAATCGTTTCGCCGCCACAGATTTTTTTTTTTTTCCTTGTGAGGCGACCGATAGTCAGCGAGTGGGTGGGAGGAGGGGTTTGGGGTAGTGGTGGTGCCGTGGTGGGTATGCAGAAGGGTAAGGTACATGTGGTAAAAAACTAAAAATATGAAAGCCATAGGTGCAGTCGTTTCGCTGCTACGATTTTTTTTCGGCGAGTCAGTATATAATTATATACGGACCTGGCACTGGGCGTGACATCTGACAAGACCCTAGTCCCGGCCGTATATATTATATAATTATTATAAATTATATACCGTCGGACCTGGCAGTTTCGGACCTAGTTTCTCAGTTTGGACAGTTTCTGTAATTATTTATGTCATATCATAGATATCAATGGACAGTCACAATGTCACAAACTCACAATGATATCAATCATATCATATCATTGACATTTGCAATGATATCAATCATATCATATCATTGACATTTGATTCATTGATATGACATAAAGAATAACAGAAACTGAGAAAGTGAGAAACTTAAACAGTTAAACTTCTGAAAGACACCATGACTTGAGTTTTTTTTAATGTTTTGAATTCTTGGAATTTAGTGAAGTGAAAGACAAAGGACAAAGTGAAGGACAAAGGTAAATAATTAAATAACTTCTAGAAGCTGTTTTGTTTGTTTTGTTTTTTATATACTGTACCTATTTTGGGGAGCGCGGAGCGGGAAGCGCATCGGGTCTGCTGACAAAAGGAGCGCGTGAGCGCTGCCGCATTACCTTATGTCTGATGAGCGCGGAGCGCTGCCGCATTACCGGTCCCACCGGAGCGCGCCCACCTCTGCCAGTCAGACAGGCTATACGAAGAAAGAACCCCCTTCAGCGCCAAGAAGAACAGAAGCAAGTTACAGAGATGTTAGAAGCTGGCATCATCAACCCCTCAACTAGCCCTTGGTTCTCTCCAGTGGTACTGGTCAAGAAGAAGGATGGGTCATCTCGATTCTGCATCGACTACCGACAACTCAACGATGTCACCATCAAAGATGCCACCCCACTACCACGCATCGACGACTCCCTAGACTCCCTCTTAGGGGCCAGATGGTTCTCCACACTGGACCTGCAATCCGGATACTGGCAGGTCCCCGTCGCCCCCACCGACCAAGAAAAAACAGCTTTCTCCACCAGCCAAGGGAAGCTTTGCGAGTTCTCAGTGCTGCCATTCGGATTATGTAACGGTCCCGCCACCTTCTCCCGACTGATGGAATCCATACTTCAGGGATTAACTTGGGAAACATGTCTGGCGTACTTGGACGACATCATAGTATTTGGTCGTACCTGGGCAGAACACCTCCAACGCCTCCGCCAAGTTTTCCAGAGGATCCGACAAGCCGGATTAAAGCTGAAGCCTACTAAATGCACCATGGCTCGACATCAGGTCCAATTCTTAGGACATCTGGTGTCAGAAGAAGGACTTGCACCTGACCCCAAGAAACTCCAAGCCATCCAGGAGATCCAACCCCCGAAGTCAGTAAAAGGAGTAAGAGCTTTCCTAGGCCTTGCCTCCTACTATCGGAGGTTTGTGAAGAATTTCGCCACCATTGCCAGACCTCTACACGACTGAACTAGGAAGGAAGAACCTTTTGTGTGGACCCCCGACCGTCTCCATGCCTTCACCTCCCTCAAGGACCTACTCGTGTCTTCCCCTGTCGTCTCTTTTCCGGAATACCAACTACCCTTTAGACTCTACACCGACGTGTCCCTTCTCGGCGTCGGTGCAGTCCTCTCCCAAAATCGAGAAGGACGAGAGTACATCATTGCTTGTGCCAGCCGGACCTTAACCCCGGCAGAAACCCGGTAACTAAAAGAGAATGCTTAGGCATCGTTTGGGCCCTCCAACACTTCCGGGCCTACCTAGCTGGCGTCAAGATCACCATCATCACTGACCACCAAGCCTTACAATGGCTCAGGAAATCTGACTCTAAGAATGCCCTAACAGTCCGTTGGCGAGAATCACTTGAGGAGTTTGATTTTGAGATTTCCTACAGGCCGGGAAAACTCCATACCAATGCAGACACCTTATCCCGGCTCCCACTGGCACCAGAACAACTCAACGCCATCCAAGAACCTCGACCACCACCTACTACCACTCCCCCTCTCATCCAGGCCTACCTCCGGAACGACAAACCAACTTAGATCTCCACCCGACTTTTTGGCCTCTTACAAAGAAGGGGTGACGCCCTCTTTACCTCAGAAGGCCAGATCGTACTAGGGCCTGAGGATGCTGAACAAATGATGTCTTCCTTGCACACCAACAACGGGATCCATCTAGGCCAAAAGAAGTTGGTGAACACGTTCAAAGACATCTACTGGACTCCTCGCCCCTACACCACGGCCAAGAAAATCACTGAAGCTTGCCGTGCCTGCACCCTGGGAAAAGACCAAACACGCACCCCAGGACCTTCCGGCAAACTCATCGCTTCTAAACCCTGGCAACTTTTGGCAGTGGACGTCATGGGACCTCAACAAAACGACAGGGGATACCGCTACATCATCACCTTCGTGGACACGTACTCAAAATATGTGATCGCCTGCCCTGCCAGAGAACACACTGCTATGGCCATCACCGAGGCATTATTACAACATGTCTTTCCCTATTTTGGATTGCCACAGGCAATCCACTCCGACAATGCCCCTGAATTCACCGGACAAATTTGGACGCAGATCTCCGAAATGTTTGGATTTCACATCAGTCACTCTTCACCCTACTGGCCAAAAGGAAACTCCATCTGCGAGCGATCTCATAGAACCATCGCCAATCAAATCCGGACACGCCTCCAACAGATGAACTCATCGGACTGGACCAGCCAAATTCGCATCATACAATGGGGAATAAACACCTGCCCCAGAGACAACGGGATCACCCCTCATGAGATGGTTTTTGGGAGCCCACCTCTCCTCATACCACTACGTCACCTAACTGCCCCTACTGAGGCCTCACCAGGTCTAAATACCAACCTCGTCCACCTCAGGAACCGCCTACGTCAGCTCCAGTTTACCTAAGATCTCCAGCCTGATGAAGCCCCCAAGAACAACCCTCACCAAGTAGGCGACTTAGTCATGGTCGCCATATATATAGCAACAACAACAACAATCCAAACGAACCCAGCAGCAGCATTCATATCAAAGGCAACACCAGGTGTGGCAGCAGCAGCGACCTCAACAGCAACAACACCGAACACAACAGCAATCTTTATCGTCGGCAACGAGAGAAGATAATACAGTGCCAGCTACACCATCCTCAAATTTACCTACACAAACTGAACCAAATGAAGGAGACAATGCAAGGGAAAACCCATGGACTATGGTCAAATGGGTGAATGGCAAGCCTCGCTACTCTAGGGAAGGCGAGCAGGTTCACCCTAGACCGAGAAACCAGCTAGGAATTAAAGGTAGGGGCAAGGATACTGGCCTCAATACCATCAAAAGGCCCCGACTAGCTAGGGCGTTTGCCACAGGATTCAACCCTAGTGTTACTGCTGAGAATCTCAAGATATACTTGGCTGATAATCTACATATAAATATAGAGGTAAGACAGCTGACCACCCTCTCCAGATCCACTACCTGTGCCTCCTTTTGTATAACTAGCGAATCTCCAGATCCAGATGTTTTCATGAATCCTGACCTGTGGCCAGAAGATGCATATGTCACTGGTACAGAGAACCAAGACAATATCCCAATGAGGACAGTGCAGAGGCTTCTGGGACTTGGAGGCATCGCACACCACTATCCAACCCGCAGTAATGGAGGAGATACCAACAACAGCAGCATGTATAAAAGTAACTTCATACAACTGCAGAGGACTCCCCAAAACAAAGAGGAATCTCCTGTTGCGACCTGACATCGTATCTACATTAAGGACCAGTGACATAGTCTGCCTTCAGGAAACCTGGTACACAAAACAGGACTTAGGTAATTTGAACATATTAGATAAAGATTTCCATGGGTACGGGGTCTCCACTACAGACACACGTGATGGTATTGTGGCAGGTCACCCCCCAGGGGAAGTTGCAATAATGTGGAGATCGTGCCTAGATAGTGTAATTAAAACCATTGAGACAAATTTAAGCTGGTGTGCGGGAATACAGCTGGAAGTGGGACACAGAAAATTTGCAATATTTTGTGTTTACTTACCGTATCAGTGTGCAGAAAATGAAGAACTTTATTTGGAAAAGTTAGGGGAGCTTGGTGGCCTAATTTCTGAATTAGAGATAACGTGTTACTCAGTGGTAGGTGATTGGAATGCTACCCCTCACGAGTTGGGTGGTTCCATGTTTTCTAAACATATGTTAAGGTTTTGTGATGAGCAAGGTTTAATTTTGTCCTCCAAAAACCTGCTTCCAGAAAATAGCTATACATATGTTAGTGAAGCGTGGGAGACCAGGTCATGGCTTGATCATGCAATCTCTAGCTCTGAATTTCATGACTATCTCAGAAATGGCCATAAGATACGACATTACGGATGACGATCACATACCTATAGAATTAACAATCCAAATGAATAAGGCACCGGAAATAACAGAAACTAGCAATAGCATCAAGGCAAAAGTTCCATGGAATGTAATCTCAAATGAAGAGTGCCAAATGTACTGTGATAAAACCAAAGACTTATTAAATAGGGTGCAATATGATGGTAATGGTGTAGCACAATGCAGGGATCCAAAATGTAGTGATGCACAACACAGAAAGGACATTATTAAATTTTACAATAGTATAATAGATTCTTTATCAAAAGCGTGGGAAAGTATTTTTAATAGCCATAAATATAAGTCCTCATTCAATAAGCCAGGTTGGCAAGACTATGTGGCTGACCTGTATCAGGCCTCCAGAGATGCTAGGTCTCATTGGCTTGAGGTAGGTCAGCCCAGACAGGGGCCTATATTTGAATTTCACAAAAGAGCAAAGGCTAGGACCAAATATGCCATTAGATTTATTAAGCAAAATTAAAACCAATTAAGGAAGGAACTGTTACTAACTGTTTTTGGAAGGACATCAGATCCATGCAAAATTGTAACACACCATTACCTGTCAGTGTTGAGGGGGTTACGGGTGAAGAGAACATTGCTGACTTATGGAAAACTCATTTTAAGGAACTACTTAGCAGTGTAAACCAAAGGTCTACTAATGGTGCAATTCAATATGTGAAAGATAGTAATTATGAAGACATTAAAGTGACTGAGAGTGATCTTGAGAATGCCATAAGAAAACTTAACCTAAACAAAGCTTGTGGGCTGGATGGTATATATGCAGAACATCTTAAATATGCAGATAAGTTGTTAATAGATAAACTTAGTTCTTGCATCACCAGTCTATTTACGCATGGTGTCCTGCTGGAGTCTATGATATCCGTAATACTTGTTCCTGTCATTAAAGATAAATCAGGTAAAATTACAGCTAAAGACAACTACCGCCCAGTAGCACTTGCTAGTGTGGTGAGTAAGGTAGTTGAAATGATATTGCTAGAAAGAATGTCTGCATATATTGTCACCAGCAGCAATCAGTTTGGGTTTAAGAAAAATCACGGCACAGACCAATGCATATATGTGCTGAAAGAAGTGATTGATACATACAACAAGCTAAATAGCTCAATGTTCTCTTGTTTTCTTGATGCAAGTAAGGCTTTTGATAGGGTGTGTCACAAAACCTTATTTGAAAAATTAGTTAACAGGGGAGTGCCTAGCTATATTGTTAGGATACTTATTTTCTGGTATGCTAATCAAAAAATGTGTGTAAGATGGGGCAACATCCTGTCAGGCTCTTTCGCCGTAACCAATGGTGTTAGGCAGGGGGGGATATTGTCTCTGTATCTTTTCAACGTCTACATGGATGATCTTAGTCTGGAGCTGAACAAGACTCGCACTGGGTGCTGCATTGGCAGCACCATTGTAAATCATCTCATGTATGCTGATGACCTAGCCTTAATCGCGCCCTCTGGAGCAGGACTGGATAAATTATTAAGAGTATGTGAAAAATTTGGAATCGAACATTCAGTCAAATTTAATCCTATAAAGAGCAATATCATAATATTTAAATCTAACCTTCTATTGAAATCAAAGCTACCTAAATTCCATTTGTATGAAGAAATTATAGAAGAAGTAAGTAAAGTAAAGTATCTAGGACACTATATTTCAAGTGATCGCTCAGATGATGAGGATATGGGTCGTCAGCGAAGGCAACTTTACATGCAGGGAAATTCAATATTAAGAAAATTTCATATGTGCACATGGGATACAAAAATAACATTGTTCAACTCCTACTGCTCACCAATGTATACAGCACAACTATGGTGGAACTATAAGAAAATGACAGTGAATAGACTAAGTATCTCATATCACAATATCATGAAAATGTTTCTGGGGCTCTCAAAATATGAGAGTACAAGTATGCTATGTGCCTATATGAACTTACACTGTTACCAATCACTCATTAGAAAGCTAACATATAATTCATTCAGCGCCTTAACACTTCTGAGAACAGTATCATTAAAATGCTACAAACTCCAAGCATAGTGTACCAGGCACACTGGAGGAAGTTGCTCTATATTTAACCTTAAGTAATGATTTCAGGTCTGTTACTCTACAGAATTAGCATACCGGTACTGAACCTCATAGTGCAGTACAGTACTGGTATTCCTATACTGTACTGTAGCAGTATACTGTACCGGAAGCTAAATGATGTGAGGCATGGTACTGTACACAATTAGGACAGTGGTTTTGGTAACACAGTAGTTTGATGACCACTGTTTTTGGTTGAGGCAGTGCTGTGAACTACATGATAGCAAGCTGGGTATTATTTCTATCTATCTATCTATTGCCTGACGCCGTGATCCCCGAAGGGGTGGCCACGAACGAACCGCCCCCATGCACCTCTGTCCCCAGTCAGTCGACGCCCCTCCCCCCAACCAGCACCGCCTTCATTCATGTAGTTCCTCACTCCATCCTTCCACCTCATATTCGGTCTACCTCTCCCCCTCTGTCCCTCCACCTCGCTCTCGTACACCCTCTTAGTCATTCTCTCGCTTTCCATACGTTCCATATGGCCGAACCATCTCAAGTTGTTCCTTTTCACACTTTCCAGCACATCTACCTCCACACCACACCTCCTTCTTACTTCCTCATTAGTCTGTCTATCCCTCCATGTAATTCCGCACGCACTCCTTAACCTCTGAAGTGCGCACGGGGGTAATTGAAAACGTCCCCCTGTGCTGACGTATTTGAGGTGTTTCCGTCACTAAAATATTCATTGTACCATTAATAGCATTAATAATTATCCATATGCGCCTATTATGGGTTGATTATAAAGGTATTAACCTGAAACAACAATAAAACGAGTGAAAACAGCGTTTGGATGGTCAAAATCGGAGATATAGCCCGCGAGTTGTATAATGTATGGGTGAGGCAAGCTACCTTCCCGCCAATTTCCCCCAAGGCCACTGAGACACAGTCGATCGATACTCTCTCTCTCTCTCTCTTGCACTCGATTGCCATCAGTGATGACAACACCCTGCTTGCAACTCGCTAATGTTAGCACGAAAATATACCTCAGAATAAGGGAATAATAGGGAAAATAGGTGATAACTGAAGGAGAGGAGGAAAGTGGGGAAGGAGGGGAGGTAGAGGACTGAGATTTTGCATGGCCCAGGGGCCAAAAAAAAAAAAAAAAAATAAAAAAATAAAAATAAAAATAATTTTTTTTTTTTCGATGTCAAAAGTTGATTTTTAATTTTACTTACTCAGGAGAGTCTTCCCGCAGTCCGCCGGGGGAACTCTTAAGAGTCTCCCCGCAGCTCCCGGGTTAAGTAATTCATTTCCACTGCTCTCACTCTTGGTCTGAGTCTCTCAACCAACGTCCATGCTTCGCTTCCGTAAGTCAGTGTCGGGATTACCACACTGTCATGCAAGGACTTCTTCACTTCCATACTGACCACCCTATTTCTTGTTACTGCTTTTAGCGTTCCTACAACCCTCTTCCCCTGTTGTACCCTCTCCCGCACCTCTTCATCCATAGTCCCATCTTTACTCAACACACTGCCCAGATACTTAAAAGAGTTGACGATCTCCATAGCCTGACCGTTCAGCTTCATCTCACACTCTGTGACTTCACCCCTTTCGAAGACCATAACCTTGCTCTTCCCCGTATTTACCTTCAAATTCCGTTTTTCGCACACTGTTCCAAACTCATTTACCAGACCCTGCAACTCCCATTCATTATCACTCATCAGAACTGTATCATCCGCAAACAGCAGTATAGGTAGCTTCCACTCAATTCCCTCCCTTTTCAGCGATGCACCAACATCCACTGCTCTTGATAGTATTTCTTTCATAACTCCATCCATATATACAGTAAACAACCACGGGGACATCACACACCCCTGTTTCAAACCAACATTCAGGTCAAAGAACTCGCTCTGCTCACTCTCCACACGTACTGCCGCCTTTGCACCCTCATACATGCTCTTCACTGCTTTCAGCAACTTGCCCTCTACTCCGTATATTCTAAGTACCTTCCACAAACCTTCTCTATCCACTCTGTCATAGGCCTTCTCCAAGTCCATAAAGGCAACATACACCTTTTGTTTCTTCTCCAGATACTTCTCCACAACACAATTCAGGGTAAAAATCTGATCTACACATCCTCTTCCCTTCCTAAAGCCTCCCTGCTCGTCGCCTATCCATTTCTCCGTTCTCACTCTCACTCTCTCAATCACTACCCTACTGTATACCTTCCCTACTACGCTTAGAAGACATATTCCTCGGTGGTTACCACACACTCCTCTTTCCCCTTTGCCCTTATATAGGGGGACTATTATGCCAGTCTTCCAGTCATCGGGTGCACTCCCCTTCTCCCATGCTAGTTTGCACATTTTCCATACCCATTCTATCACTATCTCACCACCATACCTCAACATTTCCCCACACATTCCATCTGTTCCTGGTGCTTTCCCCAACTTCACTCTTTTCATGGCTTCCCACACTTCTGACCTCCTGATCCCCACCTCCTCCTCCACTACTTCTCTTCTTCTCCCTCCCATACCATATCCAGCTATGTTTGCTGGCTCTTCATTCCTTTCATTTAGCAACTCACTGAAGTACTCCCTCCATCTTTCGACTCTCTCTTGCTTCTCGGCTAGCATTCTCCCATTCTTATCTTTCACACCCTTACTGTTTCCCTTGCTACCTTCCCTAACTTTCTTGACTTCTTTCCAGAACAGTTTCTTACTCTCCCTCCATTTTATTAATTTTATTTATTATTTAATTTCTTTTTATTTTATGTAGCCTATGTACAGTAGCTTATATATATTTATGTTACTGTAAGGTATATATGGACCCCAGTATGGTCCCCTCTGTACTGTGTGAGTCTGAAATAAAGTATTATTATTATTATTATTATTACCGGCAGTAATATTATATTGGTAGAAAACAAATTCACAAATTATTGATTGTTTCATTAACTTCTGATAGTGCACCATCCGCTACTTGAGTTACGAATGATCATAACTCATAACTGATCTAAGGCAGACAGATCTTGTTATGTTAGAAGGGATTATGTGAGAAACTCTTGAGTGAGGACTCGGCAAGAATAACTCCTTGGCAACAATTGACTGTAGGCCCCATCAGCATTTGTTGACTAAAAGGTGCAAAACCGCCCGCGCTCCTTGAACCTCTTATAAGGACCAGAGATAATTAAGCAGTCGCTTTTCTCGACTGTCTTACGTTAATCCGATACGTTGTTAGTCCGGTTGAGCCTGAGACCGCGTTATTTAAGGTCCCCAGCAAGGGTAACATATCGGAGCGTCATCACCGGTTACGCAAGCAACCCATCTGTAAACCTTTTCTACACTACCAGACAGCTTGGACGGCCCCAGAGCTACTGTTAACCCCCAACATCACTAATGCAAGATAACCAGGAAAACTCTATCACAGTGTTACTTCGCAAAGTACCAGTGTTACGGTGCTATTAACTCAACCATCCAGTGTATTCGATTATGTCTCAATTTTCTCTGATGTTAGGAAGCAAGTGATTATTATGCTAGTATGTATTAATATATATCAGTGAAATTTAGCTTAGGCGAACTGACTCCCGTAATTATTCTTGCCATCAGGTTTAACCTCGCCAAAGAAATAAGTCCGAATCAATTGGACTACGGCTCGAGCAAAAGCTATTCTGAAATAAGTGATTGTGATTCTCCACCAGAAACCTGATTCGCCCTCACTGATATTTTCGGTCTGAAGTATCACCTAGACAAGTGAACATCCTAGACCAGTGCAACTAGCTACAGTTATCCCTTTACGTTAATTCTTGGGCAATAACCATATTACTTATACTTTCATCCTTGATTAAGTCATATTACCAGAGAGTTAACAAAGCGAAATACCTAACCTGTGTGATTCATGTACCCTACGTATCATAAAACAATGTGATCAGAAGAATAATGCCTGAACATTGGAAGTGGGAAGTATGTCTCTATCCAAAACCGCGATAAGTGCTGGGAGATTGTAATAAGTCCAATAACCTACCTGAGTGCTCCAACATCTATTGTTCGTGTGAATTCTATTACGTACCTTATACCTGAGTGTTATTTAGAATAAAGCTGTATTACAAACCATTTGTCCGAGATTATCTATGTCCTCTGTTGATTCTCTTTATGTATTTTGCATGAAATCCAATAACCCAATCTTGCAGAACTCACCTATACCAAGTTAATCCTGTATAAAATCAGGGCATAACATAGAGTAAGTAATCCAATGGTGTAGAATTATTAATCCAATGCGTGTAGAATTAGTAATCCAAACTTGGGTATAGGCTACAGATGCGTTGGCCGTGGGGTTGTCCTGACGTAGACTGGGTTGGCATAGCTTAACTCAAATTCTTTAAAAAGAACTTTGATGCACCATTTGTGGTTTATTAAAATTACAGTCCTTCCGCCCATGGATCACAAGGAACAGTACTTAAACAAATAGGTGGATACGTGAGCGGCAGTATCACAATTGTTTTTCCGCCCATTGGTCACAAAAACAATTATGACTACTGTGTCTTCAATCTTTTCAGCTGCTCTTCCGCCCATGGATCACAAGAAACAGCCTTCCAAAGTTACAGTCCTTCCGTCCATGGATCACAAGGAACAGTACTTAAACGATTGGATATGTCGATCTTAGAATTGCCTGCTGAGGTCACCTCTTTTATCAGCATCTTGGTGGTGGTGTGGCTGCGCATCATAAAGGCGCCTAGGGGTAGGCCGGGTGTTGTAGGGCAGTTGGCTCTGTGTGGCTTGGAGGGGGGGTGACAGAGGTTAACTGTGTACCTCGCCTCTGAACATGGTGGCGGGGCGGCTGCGGTCTATAGAGTGGCGAGGGGATGTCCGCGGTATTAATGGTGCCATTCTTGGTGTCGCCTGTCTTTCCCACTTCTCTCACTTCTTGGCGCTTTAATTGGCATTGTCCCAGTTGATGATTATGTCCTTTTCTGGTGTTGGAGGGCACCTCATCTCGTCGGTAATGTTGCAAGCACGTCTGTCTGGTTCGGAGGTTGTGCCCTTGTTGCGTTGGGGGTGGATGGGAGATTTTCTTCTTTCTTGTTTACTGTTTTCCTTTTTCTTGACTTTGGAATTGTTGATGGTGATGAGTAAGTTCCCTTCTGGTGTTGGAGGACGTGTCATATTGATGGTGGCAATTCGTGTTCCGGATTTGCAGGGTATATATCATTGTTGATACAGGGAGATAACCTTGAGTTGTTGCTCCCCTGGCGATGTGGTAGTGAACTCTGCCTCCGACGCGTCACCTGGTGGTGTGGCGGTGAACTGTTTCCCATTCTTCCACTGTGGTGAGGAGGTGTAGTACGTGGTAGGATGAGAGGGAAAACGGCTTGGTGATGGTGAATGCATGCTTGGTTAACTGTTTTCCTGTTTTCACTACGTAGGGGAGAGCGGTGATGGTTCGGACACTTTTTTTTTTTTAATATTTGTAGAAATTCAGGTTTAAGCAGTAGTATAATCTAGTTGATGTTAAAATGTTGCTTCGTTATTTGGTTCTTTAGCCTAATTATTTCAAACCCTTAGCTCTTTTCAGTTTTGAGCTATATTCCCGAAACGCAAGTTTTTAAATCGTCCGAACCTTCCCTACCAGTGGTGATGGTTCGGTCAGAAGGGTGGGATGGTTCGGTCACGTATATTAATTGGCATAATCTTAAAATTATGTGAGTTGGATGTGCTAAAAACAAGAATTTATCAATTCAAAGACATTTTATTTTGCTAAAATACAAAATTTGTTAGTAGTCTTGGCAAATCCAACGTCAAGGCTATTAACCTAATTGCAATGACAACTTGTCTATTTTGACTGCTATGTCGTCATTCCAACCGCGGTTAAAAAAGAAAACGTCTAGAGTCTACTCCTTATCTTGCTCTAGGAGACGTTGTACATTAACCATAAATACCACTGAAGGTGAAAAAAGCATAGAAGAGAAGAAAAAGGGGTTTACCTTAGTTACCGCTTAAGGCCCATCCCGTGTTCCGTCATGTGCAGATCCCTGTCGAACGTGCGCATGAGCGACCCTCTCTTGTCATCATTTTTTCACGCGCCTCCATTGATTGAGTCCGCTCCTTTAATTCAACCTGTTTAGGTTCGTTTCGGCTTATCTGGCCTTCTTTTTTGTTAGACAGATGTTACGTGATCTAGGGCACACGTAAATGGGCTCCTAAGTGTGTATAATGGAGACGCGTGTGGAAATAGCCTACCGAAGGTACGGGGGCGCCTGGCGTTCCTCGCATATGTTTTTCATTCTTTCTCTTTTCATATTCTTTTTTCCTGTTAGTCTGGGCATAGTTTAGCTTTTAGCTTATTTTAGCCTAGCTCGTTTTCTCATTCAGGAATTGCTATGCCCCTATGAGTTTTCATTTTTTCATAGCCTAAGGTGTACCGTTGGTAAACAATCTGAGATTTCGTTGGTGGCGGTGCTGTTTGTAGAGTTTGTGTCGGCCGCATTATTAGCGTTATTCCCGAGTCCCCCCTTTCGAGCCTTCACTGTGTCTCAAGGGCATGGGCGACAGGTGGTTCGTGATATCCAGGGGTACCCCACGGGGGCCCCTCCTTCACACCACAGGGTTTTTCGCCCCTGACACATTCTCTGCTCACGGCTAGGCCACCCTTTTTCTCACCAGTTTCATTTACTGGTTTTTGTTTTCTCTTCCTGTTTCACCTCCATCCTTTCTTAGTGTTTTTGCCCAATCCAGGGGTACCCCACGGGGGCCCCTGTTTGTGCGAAACCACCCTCCCTGCCACTTCTCCTCATGGGCTTTGCTCTATCTCTGTGGGTTGGGTGGTTCCTGGGGGATGTGCCTCCTCTCCGCTGGTGTGTCTTCCTTGCCTCTCCCTTTACCGGTTGAGTTAGGATAAATTCAAGGAAGACACTGCTCAGCTTGATGGCCATCATCGCTTGGAGTTCATAAGGAGATGACGCATTTTTGTGGCCTTTTTTGGTATTCCCTAGACGCTCCTCTCGCTTTTTCGGCGCCGGACCATCTCAGCCGGTCCCGCAAATTTGCGTCCTCTGGGACGTTTCGGCTCCCCGCAAATTTGCGGAGATCGCTGGGGGGTCCCTCAAAGATGCGGGAGGGTTGTGTCGGTACCATTATGCCTCCAATAGCCCGCAAATTTGCGGTAATAGTTGGCTTTCACTGTTGACCTTTTTTATGTCATCTTGTTGCCTGAACCTATCTTGGTGTGTGCACTTTACTGGTGTTATAGGCCCTGCATGGAAGATGTTGAGTGGTGGTTAACACTTTCTCCATCTTTGCAGGTTCTGCTAGTGCTCTTCCACCTCGCCCGCCCTACTCACCTACCTCTGTGCTCCCGGTTTAGGGTGAGTACGGATACCTGTTTGCATGTGTGTTCCTGTTTCCCCATGTTCCTTCCCTGGTTCTTCTTGGACTTTCTCTCCACTTACTCCTTCGACGTGCTGATTATGGTGTGTGTTCTTCCAGTGCAGGTAGGCTGCCTTGCTTTCGCCATGGTTGTAGCTCCCCGTGCTTGGAGAGCCACAAGTCCTGCTTGCGCAACTCGCACTGTGTGTCCTCTACGGCCTACCTCCCTGCTCTGTGTGGCCCGTGTCTGGCCCTGGTGGATGTGGTGCACCATAGCCCTGGTTCCTCGGCGGCGGCTGTGGCCTCTGCTTCCTTTCAGTCAGTGTGGGCGATAGTCTCCCGCCACTTTTGGACTGTGGGCCACCGTTCTCCGGCCTTTGTTGCCGCCCGGATCAGCGTCGCCCTGGGTATCCCTGACCCGACTGAAGGCTGTTCGCCTGGCCCTCTCCCTGCTCGGGCCCTCTCCCCTGGGTCCCACAGCCGGTCGTCACATCGTCGGGGGGATCCCCTGCTCCGTCCACGCTCTTGCTCGCCTCGTCGCCCGTCCTCTCCTGCCCCTCGTTGTCCTCCTGATCGCCTTGACGGCGCCCATCGCCCTCATCATGGTTCTCGCCCTGCGGCCGGGGTTAGCGGCTCTGCCCCTGTGCGCCCTCCCCTGGCCTCTCCGGGTCGGGGCTCTACTACCTTCCGCCCGCTTCCCCTGCTCGAACGACGTCCTCTTCCTTTGTCCTCTACGCGCGCTGAGGTTCAGGCTGTAGCTGGCCCTCTGCGCCCTCCTCCTACACTGTCCAGGAGGGTCCGCCAGGATGTAGTTGCTTCTCCTCCTACTTCACCTGCTTCGGTGCCTATTTTTCCTTCACGGTCTCGTCCCATGGTGGCGGTCCCTCCCTCCTCCGCCTCGGTGTCGGGCCGCCCTGTTATCTCTGCCCCGGGGATCCTTGCTCTGTTTCCCCCCGCGGCTCCTTCTGACCTCTTTTCACCCGGCCAGCCTTCCCACTCCCGTCGTCCTGCTCCTCCTCCTTCTTCTCTCCCTGACCTTCACTTACCGTCTCGCCACGGGGGTACCCCTCCTCTTGGCTCGGTGGGGTATAGCGTGGTTTCGGGGTCCCCTTTCTCAGGGGCTGACGTGTCACCGGACGAGGGGGATGGTGCTGTTTCCCCCTCGGGCGTTCGTGTTCAGGGACGAGTCCCTCAGCGGCGACACAACCATGGTCGCTCGCCTTCCTTGGGCCGCGACTCTGCTGGTTCGTGTCGTGGATCTCGCTCCCGCTCGCGCTCACCCCTGCGGGCCAACCATTCTTGGGGGGGGGGTCGCCTCTCTCGGATCAATTGTCGGCTATGCAGGGGTGGCTTGTGTCACGCATCGACGGGCGCTTGGAGTCGATGCAAGACTCCCTCTTATCGCGCTTCTTGGCGGTGATACACCCTCAGCGCCTCACCCTACCTACCCCTGCTACGGTCCTCCTCCCTTCTGCAGGCCTACGCTCTGGTCAGACTTCAGCCGCCGGGACATCCTTCAGGATGTTCAGTCCCTGGCTGTGTTGACGGGACTGTCCTCCTATGGGACGGGTTTGTGCGACGACGGTACGCCTGGCTTCGCCATCTTGCTCGATCACCCTCTCCCATTGGGGGCCTGGTTTGCTGAGGCCTTCGACTTCGCCGGCCGTTCCGTCGCCGGCTCTCCTTCAGTCCCTCCCCCGGAGTCGTCACTGCTTTTGCCTCCTCTTGTGTCTGTCGGCGGGTTGGACGGCGCGTTCTGGTCCTGGTTCAGCGCGCCCGTTCTTGAACTTTGTTCTATTGCTACCCCGTTCTTCTCTCACCCAGTTCAGTCCTCTGTCGACAGGGTTTTTCCCTTGCGGCGGTGGGTGCCGAACTTCTTCTCTTGTCTTTTGGTTATCTCCAGACTTCTGTTCACCACCTGCGGCTTATCGCGGCGTCTGCACCAGGCGATCTTCGCGAGGGTTTGGGCCGCGTTCGGCGGATCCCCCTTCGGCTCGCGGTGTCTTTGGTTCCCGATCTGAAGGCGGTTTTGTGCGTGGCAACTCGGCAACGCCGGACGGTCCGGTCCTCGTTCTGCCGGACAGCCCCCTTGGATATTCGTCAGGGTTTGTTGTACTCTACGCTCTCTCCGTCGGGGCTTTTTTGCGCGGGATGCTTGGGGTCGCTACGCTTCTCTATCGGCGGACCCTGCTTACGACACGCAACGACGCGCTGTGTCGCGAGCGGGGTCTTCTCAGTCCCGTCCTTCTGCCGGTCCTCTTCGGGGTGCTGCTGCAAGTGCTGCCGCCATGCACGGGCGCAGGACAGGGACATTACAGCCCAGTGCGTCAGTTCCGCCTCGCCCTTCTGTTCTTGCCCCCTTTTCATCCCCGCCGTGTCGGGGCTGGCCGGCCTTCCACTTCCGGCCGCCCTTCGCCGGGGTCAGCCCCGCGACGGCCAGGGGTTGGGGTGGCCCGCCCTTTTCGACGAAGTTGGGGGGGGGTAGAGGAGGTCAACGTGGCGCTCATGCCCGCACGGACCGTACTGGGGGTACCTCCACGTCAAAACAATGTGTAGGTTCTCTGGGTCGGTCTCCTTGTTCTCCTTCTCGCCTGGCCGCCCGGGTCGCTCCCCTCCTCTCGGGAGCTCCCACAGGTTGTTTTCGCCCTTGCGCCCCTCGGTGGCCGCGATGGACGTTGGGGGCGGCGGATTGCGCGGAGGGGTCTAACCTGGAGGTGGACGTCCAGACCCCCACTCCGCTCTTGTCACCGACGCCGGCCCATCTCTTCAGAGGTGGCCCACGTGTTCACATCCATGCACGAGCAGGGTATCGTCGAGGGAGTTGACCGCCGGTCACCCGGTTTTCCTCTCCCGTGTATTTCTGGTACCGAAGTAGAACTGCGACGCGATGCGCCCGGTGGTGGCTCTGTCGGCCCTCACCGGGCGCATCGTGCACACACGGTTTCGGATGCTGCCGGTACCCCAGGTACGCCTGGCCCTGCGCCCTCTGTCATGGGTAGTGTTGCTGGCCCTCCAGGATGCGTCTTGGCTCGTTCCTCTCCATCCTCGATTCCAGCGATTCTTGGCCGTTCGGACTTCCGATTGTGTGTTCCTGTTCGCCGGCCTTCCCTTCGGTCTCCACATCGCGCCGCGGATCTTCTCCGCACTGGTGGGACAGGCTCTGGGTCCTCTCCTCAGGAGCGGGCTCCAGCTCCTGTTTTCCTTGGCCGATTGGTTGATAGTTTCCGAAGCCCTCGGACTGTGCGTACGCGACGCCCTCACAGTCGTTCGCCACGTCGCACAGTTAGGGTTCCCCATCGATGTTCTCAAGTCACGCTTGACCCCATCGTGTGTCGTGCCATGGGTCGGTCTCGCATGGGTTTTGTCCGGCGCTACGGTGACCCAGGGTCTGCCGGACGCGGTGCACCTTCGGCGGAAGGTCTTAGCCGTGTTGCACTCGGTCTCCCTCCCGGGGTGGCTCTGGGACTCGTTAGTGACTTCGCTGCATTGGGCCGCTCTGCCCATTCCCTTAGGGAGCCTCAGGCTACGCCGCCTCCTCCTCATGGGCACCGAGGTGTTTCCGTTGACCCCTATGGATCGGCTCCTGCCGCTCCCGCGTACCGTTCGCAGACGCTTCGGTCACTGGGTTGCTCGGGGCACGCTCTCTGCGGCTGTG
>JBAKBP010015241.1:0-56061 GCA_037953745.1 Lithodes maja | reverse complement strand
ATACTATTCAAACTAAAGCAGGAGGCTACCCGTGTGTCAATCTACCCATGATCATACCCTTGAACGACCATCTGCAACCACGTTGTCACAACCGGCAATATGGCGTATGTCCAGGTTATATACCAATAACCTTAGTGACCACCTGGTCAGCCTCATATTCCGATTGTGAAACTGGTCCAAGAACTTGAGAGGGTGATGATCTGGGTAAACTACAACGACCGGACCATAGGCTGGAACATAGACCTCGAAATGCCCCAGCGCAAGCACAACCGCCAGCAGCTCCTCCTCGACAACAGAGCAGCTCCCCTGGGCCGAATTGTACTTCTCCGAGCAGAAACTAACAGGATGCTCCAGCCCATCATCGTCCTTTTCCACAAGGACGGCACCAGCCCCCACACCACTAGCCTCCGTTGCTGGTTGGAAAGGTAGGCTAAAGTCAGGGGCCCTGAGGATCGGGTGAGTGCACAACAGGTGTTTTACTTCTCTAAACACCTTCTCACACTCAGGCGCCCAATTGAACTTCTTATCCTTCCAGTTATCCTCCACCTGAGCTTGACTGTCCCGTTCTCCTTCTCCACCTTGACTGCTAAACGTCATCACAGGCACAGTGAGAGGCTCAGGGGGGTGCCTCCCATACTCCTTCATGGGATTAACATGACATAACTGATTGCGCTTCCGTCTGTCTGGAGTGGCTACCAAGTAAACCAGGTCCGATAGCTCCACCACCCTATAAGGACCAGTGTACTTCGCGGATAAGGGGTGACCTACAAGGGGCAGTAGAATCAACACCTCCTGACCCACGTGAAACTCCCTGAGTTCAACCTTGAGGTCGTACCTGTCCTTCCTGAGGGCCTGAGAGCTAGTCAAATTACGGCCAGCCAACTCCAGACTGCGCAACATCCGTTCTCGACTGTTGAGGACACACTTGAGCATAGAACAAGGTTTTTCTGCGCCCTCCCATACTTCTTCAACCATATGGAGAGGCCCTCTGACACGGTGTCCAAAGACGAGCTCATTAGGGCTGAATCCCAAACTCTCCCCAGGTACCTCCCACACAGCAAACAAAACACATGGCAGGCCAAGATCCCAATCCCTCCCACTCTCAAAGCAACAACAACGAAGCACAGATTTCAAGGCTGAGTGCCATCGCTCTAACACACCCTGGCTCTCTGGATGATACGCAGATGACACAACCCCAACAATCCCATGCTGCGGCATTGCTTGAACAAAGAGGCTAGAAGCGAAGTTGGGTCCCTGGACTGACTGAATCCCCTGCGGGCAACCATACCGGGAAAAATACACTAGCAAGCTTCGGACCACCGTCTTCGCCGACCCATTTCTCATAGGGTACGCGTCAGGGTACCTTGTTGCCACACCTCCCGACTGTGCATCACTGTCCTCCTTCAACTCTTTCGTCTTTTTAAGCCCATCCTCTGCCCCTTCAGGAACAGTTACTGGGTCTTCTCCAGACTCGAAATGTGGTCCTAATAATGAGTCCCCGAGAATGTCCGTTGACACTAAACTCTCAACCGCATCAACTTCCAACCCCTTCTCGGTACCCTTCCTCCGCTGATCTAAAGATTGTTGACCAGAATGTGACTCCCTGGATGCAGGATCTCCAGTGACAACACACGCCATAGGCTGCCCCGGACACTTCTCAACCCACTCCTGCTCCTCCCTACTCACGTCGGCCGGCTTCTCGGCAACGACCAAGGGTCGAGCCTCAGAAGTAGGTCCCGCAAAGTCATTGCCGAGAAGGAGGTCGACGCCCCCAACAGGTAACTTCTCCACAATTCCTACATCCAGGTCCCGAGTCACACCATCAACTTCCACCTTCATTCTTACAAGCGGGTATGACCTTGTTGCATTAACTCCCTGAACCACAACCACCCGCGCCGTATTGACAGGTTTACCAGTGAAATTTCTCAACAGTGTTTGCGATGCCCCAGTGTCACGCAAAATTCTCACCTCATGTCTTCTACCCCCCCCACTCCACACAACCGAGTCCCCTGTGGTCACTAAAGGCATCACGGACAGGGAATAAGCCTTCCGGATCCTTCTGCACTGGCAGTGTATTTACCTCGGAAGAAATGCCTCTAACAAACTCCGATGTCCTCTTGAACACTCCAATGCCGTGAGCAAAAGACACGGCTGCTGGAGGAGGTCGACTAGGGCACTCATTTGCCTTATGACCCTCCTGGTGGCAACTAAAACACATAAATTTCGGTTTCGGCTTATACTGTGATGTAAAAGGCCCCTGACTTTTCACATACGGTGTGGTGTAAGGTTTGGATTCAGTTTTAGTTTCATGGCTCTTCTGTTTAAATGTGTCATTGTTCCGGGGAGGGGGAGGATAACGGTCCTTAGCACTTACATCGTACTTCTGTGAGGACCCGCAACCCCGAATCAACGACAGCCGTCGATCAGCCATTTCTGCTGCTTCGACTAGAGTTCTTGGGTTTTTCTCCTTCAAGTTCAAAGTTAGATCACCGCCCGTGCTCTTAAAGAACTGCTCCAACATCATTAACTGCTTAATTTCATCAAATGTTGTGACCTTCTCAGATCGGAGCCAGTTCCCCATAGCATCGGACAAGTCCCGAGCGTGTTCCAAAAAGGTGCTATCTCTTCCCTTAGTTACACCCCGGAACTTCAAACGATACGTTTCTGGTTGCAATTCGTAAGCCCTCAGGACAGCCTCCTTGAGATCCTCGTACACAATACATAACTCCAAAGGTAATGCATCGTAGGCTTTAAGACCCTTGCCTATTAATCTAGAGGATACAAGTGCTGCCCATTTATTCTCTGGCCACTGGTGTTCCTGGCACTTCTTCTCAAAGCGTGTGAAAAATTCTGTTACACCACTCTCATCAAACACCGGAACCAGTTTCAATAAGTTCGAGAGAGACTGCTCATGAACACGGTTACCAGCCCCAAGTCGCTGTCCCGTTGTCTCTACTCGCGACTTCTCTACGTCCATGTCGGCACAGTACCTAGTCGACTCAGCTTGGATTTTTGCTAGCTCTATTTGCTGCTGAAGCTCACCTGCCCTGATAGCCTTTCTCTCTTCGATCTTAGCTAATTCGAGCTGAAGCAATAATTCTGGAGATAACCCTCGAGGAGGTGAAGGTGCTACAATGTTTGAAATTACCGGTGGTCCCCCCAGGGGCAACCCACCCTGCCAGCCACCACCCAACTGCGGAAGCGTACCCGGGGTCGGCAAACTACTGGGATGGCTGGGAGTCGAGTGTAGGGGAAGCATGGCCGAAGGGCTCTGAGCACTCAACCCATCTCGCTCACCAGTCACCCTGCCCAGTACACACGTTATCAAGTTATCCTTGGTCATGCTGCTAGTAACCGCATGACCGATAGCTGTGGCCAGGCATTGAAGACCGTACCGATCCATACCCTCCAACCGCTCGGCAGTAACAGGCCATTGCAAAAATATCCTAGCATCCTCCTCACAGTTCACCCGATTAACCCTTTCATCATGCTGCTGTTCCTCAGTTTCGACATTACGTACTGTGTCTCCATTCTCCTCTGATCCGGTATAAGACATGATGCTCACAAAAATTTCCCACCTCAATATTCAGAAAAGAAGTACCCCAAACTCTTATACCTCAATATACACACAAAAATTCTCGGAAATACTCAAGGGCTATACTATGTTGCGAAAAAAAATATATTCTTGCTGATCCCCGCAAAATATTCTCCAAAACAACAAATGTTCCCTGCTAATAAATGTAGGTTCACCAAATCCTAGGTAAGGTCGCCATTTGTTACGACTGGGGTTCAAATATATCAGGGCTCTTATTCATTGGACTAGTAATGGCATAAATGTTACAACGGAAAGCGCTAGCTCCAACCTCTGATGTATATCCCCAGTGAACAAAGAACACAAATACTCTACAGAGTTCTATATGCAATAATAGGCTATCAAACTCTCAATAAATGTGCGTCTACTCTAGGCTTAATGTTATGTGAAAACAGCCTATTACTACCTATAACCGAAGGTGCTTGGTTATGGTATGCAAAGTAAGGTGGTAAGAGAAGTTACAGCTTACGTTACTTTAATCAATAAATGTCAGGCACTCCTGCATGAAAGAAAGTGCACTAAAGTCCTTCAACACTAACAAGGAATCTCCTTTAAATGTTAGATGCTATAAAGATGCTCGTATCGGAAATGGAACCCAAAAAGGCAGGCAGCGGAACAATGCTCGTGCAGGCTATGCACACAAAAAGGCAGAATATATAATGCCGTCGGAGCCAAGGATATCCTAAACACTACAACACTAATAATAATCGCCACGACAATACAGTATTCCTATCAACAAAAAGAGCCTAAGTCGTTTGTGTCTCAATACATCAAACTAGGCTGCGAAATGCTTGTGTAATCATAAATGGGTATGCATAAAAAGAGTAATTAGGTTAATATACTTAATGTCTACTGTGACTGATAAAGTCTAGCTAGAGTCAATGATACGAGATACTGGTGCGCATGGCATGCTGCATAGCCTAGTGCAAATCTCAAGTCTGTGCGTCAAATATTACGTTATAATGAAGGGTAGCTCTCTTGAGAAACCTTAATACCGAAGTATTAAGCGTTCTCCTGGCGTACCTCAAAGACAAACAATCGAGACTAGAACAGTGCACAATGGTATAGGCAAAAAACCCTCATTCGTGCATGCTCTACTCTCAATGGCACACAGACTAGAATTTACTCAATCAACTCCAGTTCTCAGGTATGTCGTGCCGCTTTTAACTGAAGCCAGCACTCATAGGAAACAATACCTATAATATCAGACTCCTAGTCTACCATTATCTAATCCAGCAGAACACTAATAACTAAAGGAAGCAGTACTAAACAATATAAATGCCAACCAATGCTTCGTGATCCACTTATCTTAACAACTAACATACATAGGCTATATCAGACCTTAACACACAATACAACTGGCCAGCATGAAGCTGATTTTGCAGAGTTAACCAGAGGGGGTATAATATTAATAAAAGGTGGTGAAAGATATGGATAATGAGAGAGATAGGCAGAGGAAAAGATTCTCAGGTACGGAGCGGGGACAGATAGCAAGGGAAAAAAGATGGGTGTGTTCTAGAAACCAGATCTAAGGGAGAGAGTGGCGAGGAACTGTATATATACTCGCACTAGCTCGAGCCGCGTGGGAAAAAAGCGGTTACAAGTTATCTAACCACTAGCAAAGCTTGCAGCATGGTAAGGGCCTCTCTCCACCAACCCCCGCGAGGCAGCCAGCCGTGACGTCATCGAGCGGGACAAAAAACACTGCGCGCCCCCTCTCACTCGGTTCTACTCTCTCTCTCCCAGATCCCATCATTACTAGTTAATGATAAAACATATACTTTACAATTAAATATATAAAGCATTGACATGGACGAAAACAAAGAGCCTTTCTGGACTGCCCATGACACGAGCTTTCATATGAAATAAAGCACACTCTAATACATAAACTGTAGCCCCATCCACTGCCCTGGCGATCCTAGTGAGTCACTGTAGGACAAGCCATGCGGTTCTAACGGAGTGGTCAACGTCACACCCCCCCCCCAAGATTTTTCTCAGAGGCCCCAAGGCTCACAAAAATCTGATGGTTAGAACCCATGCTGTATCTCCACTTCCCATCACCCAGCGGCAGTAAAATATCTGGCACAGTTCTTCAACAAAACATTTTTTCAAAATTATAACCCTCCCAACACAATAGGTTAAATTATATGTAGTTATGCTCCTCAAGAGCGAGCTTCTCTAGCCCAGCATTCTGAGAGGAGTGCAACTCAGAATTACTGCTATAACATACTGAAAAAATTCAACTATCAAAGAAAGTTTTTTATTTGATTTTTATGTTTATAATTTGTTTATTTCGGCTGCACTATAGGGGCAAGCCTAGTTTTTTCTTCTATACCAAATGCTCAACTCCTGCTTTACGACCCAATACGCTGGGCTACAACCGCGAGCCAACAAGCACCAAGCGCAAAATACTATTCAAACTAAAGCAGGAGGCTACCCGTGTGTGAATCTACCCAGGATCATATACCCTTGAACGACCATCTGCAACCACGTTGTCACAACCGGCAATATGGCGTAGTCCAGGTTATATACCAATAACCTTAGTGACCACCTGGTCAGCCTCATATTCCGATTGTGAAACTGGTCCAAGAACTTGAGAGGGTGATGATCTGGGTAAACTACAACGACCGGACCATAGGCTGGAACATAGACCTCGAAATGCCCCAGCGCAAGCACAACCGCCAGCAGCTCCTCCTCGACAACAGAGCAGCTCCCCTGGGCCGAATTGTACTTCTCCGAGCAGAAACTAACAGGATGCTCCAGCCCATCATCGTCCTTTTCCACAAGGACGGCACCAGCCCCCACACCACTAGCCTCCGTTGCTAGTTGGAAAGGTAGGCTAAAGTCAGGGGCCCTGAGGATCGGGTGAGTGCACAACAGGTGTTTTACTTCTCTAAACACCTTCTCACACTCAGGCGCTCAATTGAACTTCTTATCCTTCCAGTTATCCTCCACCTGAGCTTGACTGTCCCGTTCTCCTTCTCCACCTTGACTGCTAAACGTCATCACAGGCACAGTGAGAGGCTCAGGGGGGTGCCTCCCATACTCCTTCATGGGATTAACATGACATAACTGATTGCGCTTCCGTCTGTCTGGAGTGGCTACCAAGTAAACCAGGTCCGATAGCTCCACCACCCTATAAGGACCAGTGTACTTCGCGGATAAGGGGTGACCTACAAGGGGCAGTAGAATCAACACCTCCTGACCCACGTGAAACTCCCTGAGTTCAACCTTGAGGTCGTACCTGTCCTTCCTGAGGGCCTGAGAGCTAGTCAAATTACGGCCAGCCAACTCCAGACTGCGCAACATCCGTTCTCGACTGTTGAGGAAACACTTGAGCATAGAACAAGGTTTTTCTGCGCCCTCCCATACTTCTTCAACCATATGGAGAGGCCCTCTGACACGGTGTCCAAAGACGAGCTCATTAGGGCTGAATCCCAAACTCTCCCCAGGTACCTCCCACACAGCAAACAAAACACATGGCAGGCCAAGATCCCAATCCCTCCCACTCTCAAAGCAACAACAACGAAGCACAGATTTCAAGGCTGAGTGCCATCGCTCTAACACACCCTGGCTCTCTGGATGATACGCAGATGACACAACCCCAACAATCCCATGCTGCGGCATTGCTTGAACAAAGAGGCTAGAAGCGAAGTTGGGTCCCTGGACTGACTGAATCCCCTGCGGGCAACCATACCGGGAAAAATACACTAGCAAGCTTCGGACCACCGTCTTCGCCGACCCATTTCTCATAGGGTACGCGTCAGGGTACCTTGTTGCCACACCTCCCGACTGTGCATCACTGTCCTCCTTCAACTCTTTCGTCTTTTTAAGCCCATCTTCTGCCCCTTCAGGAACAGTTACTGGGTCTTCTCCAGACTCGAAATGTGGTCCTAATAATGAGTCCCCGAGAATGTCAGTTGACACTAAACTCTCAACCGCATCAACTTCCAACCCCTTCTCGGTACCCTTCCTCCGCTGATCTAAAGATTGTTGACCAGAATGTGACTCCCTGGATGCAGGATCTCCAGTGACAATACACGCCATAGGCTGCCCCGGACACTTCTCAACCCACTCCTGCTCCTCCCTACTCACGTCGGCCGGCTTCTCGGCAACGACCAAGGGTGGAGCCTCAGAAGTAGGTCCCGCAAAGTCGTTGCCGAGAAGGAGGTCGACGCCCCCAACAGGTAACTTCTCCACAATTCCTACATCCAGGTCCCGAGTCACACCATCAACTTCCACCTTCATTCTTACAAGCGGGTATGACCTTGTTGCATTAACTCCCTGAACCACAACCACCCGCACCGTATGGACAGGTTTACCAGTGAAATTTCTCAACAGTGTTTGCGATGCCCCAGTGTCACGCAAAATTCTCACCTCATGTCTTCTACCCCCCCACTCCACACAACCGAGTCCCCTGTGGTCACTAAAGGCATCACGGACAGGGAATAAGCCTTCCGGATCCTTCTGCACTGGCAGTGTATTTACCTCGGAAGAAATGCCTCTAACAAACTCCGATGTCCTCTTGAACACTCCAATGCCGTGAGCAAAAGACACGGCTGCTGGAGGAGGTCGACTAGGGCACTCATTTGCCTTATGACCCTCCTGGTGGCAACTAAAACACATAAATTTCGGTTTCGGCTTATACTGTGATGTAAAAGGCCCCTGACTTTTCACATACGGTGTGGTGTAAGGTTTGGATTCAGTTTTAGTTTCATGGCTCTTCTGTTTAAATGTGTCATTGTTCCGGGGAGGGGGAGGATAACGGTCCTTAGCACTTACATCGTACTTCTGTGAGGACCCGCAACCCCCGAATCAACGACAGCCGTCGATCAGCCATTTCTGCTGCTTCGACTAGAGTTCTTGGGTTTTTCTCCTTCAAGTTCAAAGTTAGATCACCGCCCGTGCTCTTAAAGAACTGCTCCAACATCATTAACTGCTTAATTTCATCAAATGTTGTGACCTTCTCAGATCGGAGCCAGTTCCCCATAGCATCGGACAAGTCCCGGGCGTGTTCCAAAAAGGTGCTATCTCTTCCCTTAGTTACACCCCGGAACTTCAAACGATACGTTTCTGGTTGCAATTCGTAAGCCCTCAGGACAGCCTCCTTGAGATCCTCGTACACAATACATAACTCCAAAGGTAACGCATCGTAGGCTTTAAGACCCTTGCCTATTAATCTAGAGGATACAAGTGCTGCCCATTTATTCTCTGGCCACTGGTGTTCCTGGCACTTCTTCTCAAAGCGTGTGAAAAATTATGTTACACCACTCTCATCAAACACCGGAACCAGTTTCAATAAGTGCGAGAGAGACTGCTCATGAACACGGTTACCAGCCCCAAGTCGCTGTCCCGTTGTCTCTACTCGCGACTTCTCTACGTCCATGTCGGCACAGTACCTAGTCGACTCAGCTTGGATTTTTGCTAGCTCTATTTGCTGCTGAAGCTCACCTGCCCTGATAGCCTTTCTCTCTTCGATCTTAGCTAATTCGAGCTGAAGCAATAATTCTGGAGATAACCCTTGAGGAGGTGAAAGTGCTACAATGTTTGAAATTACCGGTGGTCCCCCCAGGGGCAACCCACCCTGCCAGCCACCACCCAACTGCGGAAGCGTACCCGGGGTCGGCAAACTACTGGGATGGCTGGGAGTCGAGTGTAGGGGAAGCATGGCCGAAGGGCTCTGAGCACTCAACCCATCTCGCTCACCAGTCACCCTGCCCAGTACACACGTTATCAAGTTATCCTTGGTCATGCTGCTAGTAACCGCATGACCGATAGCTGTGGCCAGGCATTGAAGACCGTACCGATCCATACCCTCCAACCGCTCGGCAGTAACAGGCCATTGCAAAAATATCCTAGCATCCTCCTCACAGTTCACCCGATTAACCCTTTCATCATGCTGCTGTTCCTCAGTTTCGACATTACGTACTGTGTCTCCATTCTCCTCTGATCCGGTATAAGACATGATGCTCACAAAAATTTCCCACCTCAATATTCAGAAAAGAAGTACCCCAAACTCTTATACCTCAATATACAAACAAAAATTCTCGGAAATACTCAAGGGCTATACTATGTTGCGAAAAAAAATATATTCTTGCTGATCCCCGCAAAATATTCTCCAAAACAACAAATGTTCCCTGCTAATAAATGTAGGTTCACCAAATCCTAGGTAAGGTCGCCATTTGTTACGACTGGGGTTCAAATATATCAGGGCTCTTATTCATTGGACTAGTAATGGCATAAATGTTACAACGGAAAGCGCTAGCTCCAACCTCTGATGTATATCCCCAGTGAACAAAGAACACAAATACTCTACAGAGTTCTATATGCAATAATAGGCTATCAAACTCTCAATAAATGTGCGTCTACTCTAGGCTTAATGTTATGTGAAAACAGCCTATTACTACCTATAACCGAAGGTGCTTGGTTATGGTATGCAAAGTAAGGTGGTAAGAGAAGTTACAGCTTACATTACTTTAATCAATAAATGTCAGGCACTCCTGCATGAAAGAAAGTGCACTAAAGTCCTTCAACACTAACAAGGAATCTTCTTTAAATGTTAGATGCTATAAAGATGCTCGTATCGGAAATGGAACCCAAAAAGGCAGGCAGCGGAACAATGCTCGTGCAGGCTATGCACACAAAAAGGCAGAATATATAATGCCGTCGGAGCCAAGGATATCCTAAACACTACAACACTAATAATAATCGCCACGACAATACAGTATTCCTATCAACAAAAAGAGCCTAAGTCGTTTGTGTCTCAATACATCAAACTAGGCTGCGAAATGCTTGTGTAATCATAAATGGGTATGCATAAAAAGAGTAATTAGGTTAATATACTTAATGTCTACTGTGACTGATAAAGTCTAGCTAGAGTCAATGATATGAGATACTGGTGCGCATGGCATGCTGCATAGCCTAGTGCAAATCTCAAGTCTGTGCGTCAAATATTACGTTATAATGAAGGGTAGCTCTCTTGAGAAACCTTAATACCGAAGTATTAAGCGTTCTCCTGGCGTACCTCAAAGACAAACAATCGAGACTAGAACAGTGCAGAATGGTATAGGCAAAAAACCCTCATTCGTGCATGCTCTACTCTCAATGGCACACAGACTAGAATTTACTCAATCAACTCCAGTTCTCAGGTATGTCGTGCCGCTTTTAACTGAAGCCAGCACTCATAGGAAACAATACCTATAATATCAGACTCCTAGTCTAGCATTATCTAATCCAGCAGAACACTAATAACTAAAGGAAGCAGTACTAAACAATATAAATGCCAACCAATGCTTCGTGATCCACTTATCTTAACAACTAACATACATAGGCTATATCAGACCTTAACACACAATACAACTGGCCAGCATGAAGCTGATTTTGCAGAGTTAACCAGAGGGGGTATAATATTAATAAAAGGTGGTGAAAGATATGGAAAATGAGAGAGATAGGCAGAGGAAAAGATTCTCAGGTACGGAGCGGGGACAGATAGCAAGGGAAAAAAGATGGGTGTGTTCTAGAAACCAGATCTAAGGGAGAGAGTGGCGAGGAACTGTATATACTCGCACTAGCTCGAGCCGCGTGGGAAAAAAGCGGTTACAAGTTATCTAACCACTTGCAAAGCTTGCAGCATGGTAAGGGCCTCTCTCCACCAACCCCCGCGAGGCAGCCAGCCGTGACGTCATCGAGCGGGACAAAAAACACTGCGCGCCCCCTCTCACTCGGTTCTACTCTCTCTCTCTCTCCCAGATCCCATCATTACTAGTTAATGATAAAACATATACTTTACAATTAAATATATAAAGCCTTGACATGGGCGAAAACAAAGAGCCTTTCTGGACTGCCCATGACAAGAGCTTTCATATGAAATAAAGCACACTCTAATACATAAACTGTAGCCCCATCCACTGCCCTGGCGATCCTAGTGAGTCACTGTAGGACAAGCCATGCGGTTCTAACGGAGTGGTCAACGTCACATGATACATAAGAATACATAAGAACGTCCCTTGATTTTGGCCCTGTCACTCTTTCAACTATGGGGGAGGCACTCGCTATAGGCAGTTATGCCTTTTGCCTCCCTCAATCACATAGAAAAAAAAACACAATCACTACAGTTTATTCACTTCACATTTTACAATTTATATAATTACTTTGATAATTGATTTAATTGGTGATGATATGTGCTCTACGGAAAGTGCTTTGTTATGTATATTTATGAATTTAAATAGGTGCAATATATTTAAATCTTGATTGGGAATATTCAAATTCCATCCATAATACGATAAAAATTATCACATGGTTTCCGAAACGCGTTTTTGCCTGCTAAAATATTCAGTAAAAGAGCCTTCCTAATTAAAGTTTGGACGTGCTTGAAGTCTTTAATTAGCACTATCTTTAAGGTAATTAGTGAGATTAAAGTTTAGCCGTGCACGATATATTAAATTATCGGGTGTTGAAAAATGTAATTATTGATCTTAAGCAATTCAATAGGTCAATCGTTTCTACCAGCAGGAATATAAAAACACAAATTAATAGTTTAAGCTTATTTACACAACCTTATAATTTACAACCTTAGACGCACTGATACACATACACACACATTAACACACACCGACACATATACGCACATAATCTCAACATGAATAGCATATGAGAGGCCTATTCATTATATAATTGAATAAGCTTTTCAATTGCATTAAGCTGTACGTTAGCGTGTGTATATGTGTGTGTGTGTGTGTATATATATATGTGTGTATGTGTGCTGATTCACCTCTTGTAATGAACGGGGATAGGGCAGATGGTGGTAGGGGAGAAAAACGCATATTAACAGTCCTACTTCCCAATCCATGATTACTACCTCATCCCTATAAATTCATTGGAGTATCGTTTCTTACGTCTTGTCATCACATTCTTCCCTCAATATGTTATCCATTGATTTTCCCTTTACCAACTCACAGCTTTCCTTTTGACTCTCTCTCACTTCTTTCCTTCCTTCAGCTCACAGCCTCCAGATTGTTGTTAGTGAAGGTAAAGTCCATTGTTAGGAGTTACTGTACCTGCAGGCTCTTCATTAGTACCTTAGTGAAAGAGGTCATTAATAACACAGTGTGTTGCTGAGCGTGACATCAAGCAGATGGTCAGGGAGGGGGCGCTATTAGAGACAAAATAGTCTATCTCCCTATCTACTGTCAGGCGCCATGATCTCCAAAGGGGTAACATAAGAACATAAGAAAATGGGAGTCTGCAAAAAGCCGATCGGCCCATACAAGGCAGATCCCTGTCACACCCAACCCCAATTATAGACCCATCTCACTAATACCTTGAGTACTGACCCCACCAAAACGGTCAGAGATTAACACAAGATTACGGGGGTCTGCTGAGCGCCGATTGGCCCACACCTGGTAGATCCCCCTCACACCCAACCCATCCTGTCCATATGCCTATCTAATATTATCTTAAAGCTTCCTATCGTTCTTGATCCCACTATATCACTTGGTAGCCTATTCCACCCATGTACAACTCTGTTACCAAACCAATATTTGCCTATATCTTTTCTGAAACGAAATTTATCTAATTTGAAACCATTTGTACGAGTTATTTCGCTATCACTGAGCTTTAGTACATTTTTCATGTCTCCTTTATTAATTCCACTAACCCACTTGAATACCTCTATCATGTCACCTCTAACTCTGCGTCTCTCTAACGAATGTAAGCCTAATTTCTTCAACCTTTCTTCATACGGAAGATTTGTAATATTATGGATCATTTTTGTCATTCTACGTTGTACTCTCTCCAATGAATCTATGTCCATTCTGTAATAAGGACACCAAAATTGAACAGCATAATCCATATGGGGTCTCACTAATGACAAGTAAAGTTTTAAGATAACATCAGCAGTTCTGTTACTCACACTCCTAGATATGAACCCGAGAATCCTGTTTGCCTTGTTACGAACGCTTATACATTGCTTTCTAGGCTTCAAATCATTGCTAACAAACACACCTAGATCTTTCTCACAGTCTCAGTTTTCTAATTCCATATTAGCTAGTTTATATTTAACATTTGTATGCATCTTCCCTATCTTTAATACCTTGCATTTATCAATGTTAAACTTCATCTGCCATTTTACTGACCATTCGTGTAAGGTATCTAGATCCCTTTGCAGACACTCTATATCTCTAACTGAATCAATTTTTCTCCCCATTTTGGTATCGTCTGCAAATTTACTTATCCTACTAGTTATACCTAAATCAAGGTCATTTATGTATATAATAAACAACAGAGGACCTAATACAGATCCCTGGGGGACACCACTCTTGACTGATCCCCATTCTGACTTAGTACCATTTATGCTGACTCTCTGCTTCCTACCAATTAGCCATGACCTAATCCATCCTAACAACGCCCCACCTATTCCATGTGCCTCAACCTTTCTCATCAATCTCTCATGAGGGACTCTGTCGAAAGCTTTACTGAAATCTAAATATATAATATCATATGATTTGTCATTATATACTGTTTCATATACCTCTAAGAAAAAACTAAGCAAATTAGTAAGGCAAGAACGTCCCTGAGTGAATCCATGCTGAGAAGAATTGATTAAGTTAAATGTTTCTAAGTGGTTTCTCATTTTCCTAGCAATAATTGACTCTAGTAGCTTTCCTATGATTGAAGTGAGACTAATGGGACGGTAATTGGATGCTATTGATTTATCACCCTTTTTGAAAATCGGAACTACATTTGCAAGCTTCCAAGCTTCTGGAACTATACCTGTTTCTAATGAATTGTTAAAAAGAAATGTTAATGGGTAACTTAACTCATCTCTGCATTCTCTTAATACTCTAGCATATACCTCATCGGGACCAGGCGATTTCTGAGGTTTCAGTCTGTCAATTTCCTTAAGCACATCATTTCTACTTATAGTAACCGTACTTAACCTATTTTCTATACTATCGCTATATACCTTACGGACTTCTGGAATCTGTGCCAAATTTTCATTAGTGAAAACGGATAGAAACTGACTATTTAATGTACTGCACATTTCTAAATAATTTTCTGTCATTTCTTCTATCGAAGTTTTAAGGGGCCTATTTTATTTCTAACTTTAGATTTATCTATCTATCTATCTATTGCCTGACGCCGTGATCCCCGAAGGGGTGGCCACGAACGAACCTCCCCCATGCACCTCTGTCCCCAGTCAGTCGACGCCCCTCCCCCCAACCAGCACCGCCTTCATTCATGTAGTTCCTCACTCCATCCTTCCACCTCATATTCGGTCTACCTCTCCCCCTCTGTCCCTCCACCTCGCTCTCGTACACCCTCTTAGTCATTCTCTCGCTTTCCATACGTTCCATATGGCCGAACCATCTCAAGTTGTTCCTTTTCACACTTTCCAGCACATCTACCTCCACACCACACCTCCTTCTTACTTCCTCATTAGTCTGTCTATCCCTCCATGTAATTCCGCACGCACTCCTTAAGTAATTCATTTCCACTGCTCTCACTCTTGGTCTGAGTCTCTCAACCAACGTCCATGCTTCGCTTCCGTAAGTCAGTGTCGGGATTACCACACTGTCATGCAAGGACTTCTTCACTTCCATACTGACCACCCTATTTCTTGTTACTGCTTTTAGCGTTCCTACAACCCTCTTCCCCTGTTGTACCCTCTCCCGCACCTCTTCATCCATAGTCCCATCTTTACTCAACACACTGCCCAGATACTTAAAAGAGTTGACGATCTCCATAGCCTGACCGTTCAGCTTCATCTCACACTCTGTGACTTCACCCCTTTCGAAGACCATAACCTTGCTCTTCCCCGTATTTACCTTCAAATTCCGTTTTTCGCACACTGTTCCAAACTCATTTACCAGACCCTGCAACTCCCATTCATTATCACTCATCAGAACTGTATCATCCGCAAACAGCAGTATACTGTAGGTAGCTTCCACTCAATTCCCTCCCTTTTCAGTGATACACCAACATCCACTGCTCTTGATAGTATTTCTTTCATAACTCCATCCATATATACAGTAAACAACCACGGGGACATCACACACCCCTGTTTCAAACCAACATTCAGGTCAAAGAACTCGCTCTGCTCACTCTCCACACGTACTGCCGCCTTTGCACCCTCATACATGCTCTTCACTGCTTTCAGCAACTTGCCCTCTACTCCGTATATTCTAAGTACTTTCCACAAACCTTCTCTATCCACTCTGTTTTTTATATAGATTTATATAGCTGGTAAAAAGCCTTAGGGTTATTTTTTGAGTCATTGGCTATCCTGATTTCATAATTTCTTTTGTCTGTCCTTATACCTTTTTTAACCTCTCTTGATAGATTCTGATAGTAAGCAAGTAGGTGAATTTCGCCTTTCTTAATTTTTCTATATATTCCTCTCTTTTTTCCTAGAAGGTCTAATAGTCCTAATAGTCTAATAGCCACGAATGAATCGCCCCAAACACCTCTGTCCCCTGTCAGCCGACGCCCCTCCTCCCAATAAACCCGGCTTTCTCTCATATACCTCTCAACTCCATCCTTCCACCTATCTCTCGGTCTACCTATCCCTCTCTGTCCCCCCACCTCACTCTCGGTGTACCTATCCCTCTCTGTCCCTCCACCTCACTCTCTTACACTCCCTTAGTCATTCTCTCGCTTTCCACACATTCCACATGGCTGAACCATCTCAAGGTGTTCCTTTTCACACTTTCCAGCACATCCACATCAAACGGCTCTCTAACTTCATCATTCGTCTGTCTATCCATCCATATAACTCCACATGCACTTCTCAAGTAACTCATTTCCACCCTTGAATTGTGCCTCTCCAACGTCCATGCTTCACTCCTGTATGTCAAGGAGTGCCACAATATCATGCAATGACTTCTTTACTTCTATGCTGACCACCCTAATCCTTGTCTCTGCTTTCAGCATTCCTACAACCCTCTTCCCCCCCACAAAATAGTACAGTGTATAATGATGTACACTGACAACATATTTCGATTGTATTTAGTTGTATATTTGTATATTTTGTACATATATGCAAATTTATATATTTTGTTTATTTGTATGGGGAAATTGTAGGCACCAATCGAGCTGGGCAGTACCCAGGGGAGGCCTCATAGGCAGGTGATAAGGAGTTGCTGGAACTCCTGTTTCATTTGCCTGGCTCCCCCCACTGTTTTGTTAGAGCCTCACTTACACAGAGAGTAATCCAGTTAACTCTTACAAACACCTCCTACTCCTAATAATTTTATTACACTTAACAAGCACACCACACTTCTTTCCATCACACCTAAAGTACCTCTAACGTACCTTGACATTGGCTCTCTAGCCTCTTTCAACCTTGTGGGGGACACTTGTTACAGGCAACTTTGTCTTTTATCTTATTCATGCACATAGACAACAAAAATAATAACATTAGTTTAAGTTAACTGCTACAATATTATGCCGATAATGTTTAAAAAGGGAACATTATGTCTGAACATGTAAAATATACCTCATGTATGACACTAAGTTACATTGTATGATATACACCACCAGTCCATCTATAATGTTATTGTTGTAATGTGGTGGTAATATCACTGTTTCAAGACCTCTCTCTCTCTCTCTCTCTCTCTCACATTATATTCTTTACCTGACCAATATATCAACATTTTTCTCTCCCCTCTCCGTTGTCCTGGTACAATCTTACTCTTCAAGTTGTGTAGCCCTTGTTTAAACTTGCAGCTGTTTTGAAGCGTAAGAGAGAATGCAATAATATTTGTTCAAGAACCTTTGCAGCCATCACGTTGCCTACGCTGTATTGTAAATCGTATAATGCAAGCACATATTATATTTCTACGCTAGCAACAACACAATATGACTAAATGTACATTTCTTCTGCACCAAGAGAAGACATACTTAGAATCACTACCCACCAAAGGCGAGTCAGGATTTCACCATTGTACTCTCATATCAAATAATTAAGTATGACTAAAACTTATTCCACTCAATCACCAAATACACTGCCATTGCAAGTAAGCAAAATCAACTATAATGACAGCACTTAGATAAACTATATTTTCTTCATGAAAACCCTTCAAACATCTTCAGATATCTAAATCTTTATTAACCGACATGCTCATACTCGCATGGTTTGACGTACACACAAGGTAACAAATACTACCACAAATCCTCCTCCTCCTTCTCTCTCTCTCTGTTCCGCAAGGATGGCACTCATCTAAACCCTGTGGGTTCAGCACGCATGGGTCGTCTCCTACACGAAGCAGTCCGCAGCCATGGATCAAAAAACGCCATCCGAGAAGAAGCAGCAGTGACATAAATCATCCACCGCCAAGAAAAAAACAGAGGCAACCGAGGACCACCAGCGATAAGGACCGAAGACAGCGAGGACCGAGGACAGCCATGAACATAAATGTAGATCCGACAAGAACCAAAAATATTATTAAAGAGCGTTCCGTGAGTTCTAAAATAACAAATTTAAAGGTTTTCTATGCAAACGCTCGTAGCATACGCAATAAATTTTCAGATTTAGAGGAGCTAGTGTTTACAGAAAATTATGATGTGATTGGCATAACAGAATCTTGGCTCAATACAGAAGATAGAGACTTTTTAGCAGAGTATTCACTTCCCGGTTATGTAATGTTTGAGAAAAGCCGAATAAATCGAAATGGAGGTGGCGTTTTACTTTATATCAAAGAAAGTCTTAACCCTACCCTCTTGTCAAAACCTCAAATTGTGAACGTCGACGCATCTTATTTGTGCTAATTAAGAATAATAAAGGTACAAAAATAATACTTGCAGACCTCCAGCTCAATCAGTGCAAACTGACCGAGAAATTTACGAACAAATTGCAGATGTAAGTAACTCACAAGATACCGTAATTTTTGGCGACTTTAATTTACCTGTGACCAAGTGGGGCGATACTCTTACTTCACACTCCGGACATGACTTGTATACGAACTTGCAAGAGAGTTCGCTTTATCAATTTGTTCGAACGCCAACCCGTGGTAATAACGTTCTTGACATTGTACTTGCAACAAAAGAAGAATTAATAGAGAATTTGAATTCAGTAACAGTGACCATCGTACCATAACTTTCACTTTAAAGTTTACTAGTAACGAACCAAATAGTAGCATCGAAAAAGTCCCTAATTTCAAGAAAGCAAACTTCCATAAACTTAGAGCTATGTTTAAAGAAACTGACTGGAGCTTTTTAATTAACAATAACGACATAAATACATCTTGGAAGTTATTCGAAACCACTTACCTAAAAGCAGTGCAAGACTGCATACCATCGAAAATACGGCGTCCAGGCCATAATAATAAGCCCAAATGGTGGAATAAAGATATTTCAAACTGCCTGCTTGCTAAAAAAATTTGCTAATGATAGATTAAAATCCTCACAAAATGACGAAGAACGGGTGAAATTTGTAGAGCTACGACGCAAAGCCAAAAAGTTAATAAAGCAAAGTAAAAAGGCCTTAGAGTTACATATTGCGAATCAAAGTAAAACAAACCCGAAAGAATTCTATAGTTATATCAGAAAGAAAAAAGTAATTACTTCAACTGTTGGACCGTTAGTCATGAAAATGGAGAATACACCAAAGACGAAGTACAAATGAGTAATGCCCTGAATACCATTTTTGCATCAGTTTTTACAACAGAAGACCTCAGTGATATCCCTACACCATCGCCGATTCAGATTGATAATTCAGATGTTTTAAGCAATATCACCATTACAGAAAGAGAAGTATTGAATTGTTTAGATAAACTCAAGGTAAATAAAACGCCTGGACCTGATACAATCTCGCCTAGAGTTCTAAAGGAAGCTAAGGATGAGCTCTCCAAACCACTGACATTACTATTCAATAAATCCTTGCAGTCTGGAACTATGCCTGATCAGTGGAAGCTAGCCAACGTAACACCGATATTCAAAAAAGGCAGCAAATCCCTACCCAGTAACTATCGTCCTATTAGGTTAACCTCAGTTGTATGTAAAATGCTAGAAACGGTCATACGAGACAGACTCGTAAATCACTTAGAGGAAAATAACATACTTAAAGATACTCAACACGGCTTTCGTAAAAAACGTTCCTGTTTAACAAACCTCTTAGACTTCTTCCACGATATCCTCAACCTCTACGATGAGAGTAAAGCTGTAGATATTATATACCTTGATTTTCAAAAGGCCTTTGACAAAGTTCCCCACAAACGTTTACTGCTAAAACTAAAAGCGCATGGAATACAAAACGGTGTGTTGAAATGGATAGAAAATTGGCTCAGCGACAGAAAGCAAAGAGTAGTCATAAACGGTAAGGCATCTAAATTGGACCAATGTAAGTAGCGGGGTACCCCAGGGATCGGTACTAGGACCAATTCTCTTTCTAATTTACATCAACGACATAGATGAGAGTCTCACCTGTACAATCTCAAAATTTGCTGACGATACAAAAATTGCAAATAGCGTACTCTCAAAAGAGCAAGTTGACGATATGCAACACAATCTAGATAAATTGTCATGTTGGGCCCAAATTTGGCAAATGAGTTTCAATGCGGATAAATGTAAAGTACTACATATCGGATACCTAAATGAGAAAGCAAACTATTCGATGAATGGCACTCAGCTTAAGAATGTAAACAGAGAAACCGATCTGGGAGTAACAATATCGAGTAACCTAAAACCGAGTCAACAATGTTCAGAAGTTGTTAAGAAGGCAAACAAAATAATTGGCTTTATAGGCAGGTCATTTGAGCATAAATCCAAAGAAGTTATCCTAACCCTTTACAATTCCTTAGTCCGCCCTCTTCTGGAATACTGCGTTCAATCCTGGTACCCTTATTACCAAAATGATATAAACAAGCTAGAACGAGTTCAACATAGAGTTACCAAAATGATACCTAGCCTAAAGAACAAACCATACGAAGAGTGTCTTAGAGAATTAAATCTATTTCCTTTAACCCAGCGCAGATTAAGAGGTGACTTAATTCAAGTGTTCAAAATCATCAAAGGCATCGACAATATGAACTGTAGGAAGTACTTTACTATCGACCAATCTAATTACACGCGGGGAAACGGTTGCAAAATTATTGGTAAATCTTTTAACTCACACGAATCTAAGAATTTCTTATTCAATCGAGTTGTCAACTTGTGGAATGGGCTTCCCCGAAACGTTATAGACTGCATCACCGTTGATTCATTTAAACTTCGCGTAGACAAATATCTCTCATCAAACACGCGACTGACTGCGTTTGTAAATGAATAACTTTATTTTATCCCCCCCTCAGTTACTAACCCTACTAACTTCCTAATCCTGCCACGGACATTAGTTCCAGGGCAGTAATTCCCTTTCCAATGTTCCCTTACCCACTCTAAACCACTGTTTGGACACTTGATCCTCAGTGTTTTGGAGGACAAGCAACCTAGAAGGGTCACTAGATCTGTTGTTGCTTGATTTCCTTTGTACTCCTTTGTACTCTCTCTCTCTCTCAACACACACACATACACACACACACCTCGTTAGTATTATATGACAAGTATATAATAAGGCAGCTTCCCATTATAATGCAATTTTAACTTCATTGTTTATATATCTCATTTGGTTCCAGGACATCGACTGTCTCTTTGCAATTCCAAATGATGACTGTCCAATTATCTGGATGAGGAAAAAGTAATGGCAAAATATATGATAACATTTGTACATACCTTGACTGAGCCAAATATGGCAGCTTGTGCTAATGAACCCAAAACAATAAGGACACATAGAGACATATAACTTGCATTTGTTTATTAATATATTATGTATGGCTGCCTTGTTACATTCTACCTCCCTTCCTCTGGTACCTTAACCTATTAATCCTGGTAAAATAGATACTGTATAATATAATGCGATATGCCGACTGTGTTTCTCAGCATTCTGTCTTTCTCCATCTCTGCTCTTGTCACTGTGATCTATTTGACGGATTATGTAAGTATATCATGTTTAGAAAGGTTTTAAGTATATAATGATTAACTGTATATTTTTGTATTTACTGTATGTATTGAAGGAGGATCACCTACGAACAATATGGAACGGAAAACAGGTAAGACACTATACATGAGAGGAAGAACGCAAGACAAAAAGAAAAACGTTCGATATGCATCATCTAGTCACAGTAGAAGTAAAGATCTTGATAAGGAAGGGAAGACAGGACATTGTGAATATAGGAGAGGAAATGTTGGGATGATGATGGTGGTGGTGGTGACAACAGTGAAGCTGTGATGGTGGTGGTGGCAACAGTGAGGCTGTGATGGTGGTGGTGGTGACAACAGTGAAGCTGTGATGGTGGTGGTGGCAACAGTGAGGCTGTGATGGTGGTGGTGGTGACAACAGTGAAGCTGTGATGGTGGTGGTGGCAACAGTGAGGCTGTGATGGTGGTGGTGGTGACAACAGTGAGGCTGTGATGGTGGTGGTGGTGGTGGGAACAGTGAGGCTGTGATGGGAAGGTCTTGGTTAAGGTGAAGTACTTTGAGCAGCCAAAAGTGTACAAATGTGAAACAGAAACAACTATAAATACAGTTGTACATTATTTTCCTTCTAATAGAATTGATCGGATATTTACAGATAAATGTTCCCAATTTGCATGGTTGATGTTATTTATCTTTCAACTTTGTCATCCTTTACTCTTTGTACTCCATTCAAAACAGTAAAATTATGTAACCATTTGTTTGCATTTAATTTTTCTTTCCATTGCACTAATTACTTCCTCTTATCACACACTATTCACTGTCAAAGGATTATGGCCTCACCACCAAGACTGTCACTATTGTCAGTCACCCCCTCCCCCCTCCTGTCATCAGTAGAATAATCTGTTAAGAAGCTTCCTCCATAATGACGTACTACCTACCAAACACTATCTCTGGCTACCAGGGAGATGGGTTAAAGAAGAGAGAAAGGTGTGTGAGTGTGTGTGGGGGGGGGGGGGGGGGAGTTGTGTACATAATACCTGCGTCACCTTGTAGCCTACACGATGCTGACCAAAATGTAACCCCGTTACTATTATATTATAGAGTACGGTACAATACGTTAACACTGGTTGATATGCCTGAGGTTAGTTTTAATTGGTTATAATAGACCGTTGAATTTACATGAAATTAAATTAATAAACAAAGCTAGGTTCTATTTAGTTTTAGATCTACAGTAGATATCTATATTATTTCTATCAACTTGTCATTTGTCAAAATTGTTTTATATGTACCTTTTAAGTTGGCAATCCTGTTTTTGTTTTCACTTAGTTCAATAATTGCAGGAAATTATCTTCCTTGCAAAATTTATATTTCCTTACTTTTTGGCACTGTTGGAAAAAGCTAGTACATGATCCTCTTCAAATTGTGAGTGTCTCCGGGATGGAGAGAGAGAGAGAGAGAGAGAGAGAGAGGATAGAGAAAGAGAGAGATTCCACCACATCATCGTGCGTGAGTTGAGTACTTGGGTTGGGGTTGAATTGTAATCGTTAGAGCATTCTTTAATGAGAATCAGGTGGCTTGCCAAGAAGGGGGCTGGGGGTGGTGAGTGCAAGATGAAGGTGGGCGATGATGGTGGTGAAGAAGGAGATGATGTTGTTCTTGATCCCTCTTGATGGTGTGACCGGGCGATGTTGTTGCCAGGAAGTGAGGTAGTGGCTCCTGAAGAGGGTGAGGTCCTCTTGTTGTAGGGCATGATGTTAGGGAGACGAATCGAACTATCATGGTCCCCCGTATGTTGACCCCACTTCAGCTTCTCCCACGTCTTCCCAGGAAGTCACCATCCTCTCCTCCTCCTCTCCAGCACCTACAGATGTTGGCGAGCTCTCCTGGTGGTAGGCTGGAGCTCTGAGACGTGATTTTCCGGTCCCGTCGCAAAACCACCGTCTCAACCGAGCCGTCGCGAGATCATCACAAGACTGGAAAAACAACACAGGCGTGCTCCAAACCAGCGCACCATTTTACAAATATATAGGCTAGGCTATACAACTTTAATTTCATCGGAATAACATTCACCGTCAATTTAATTTTCATAAGGATTATATACATGCAATTCTGATGTGAAAAAACAATCGGTAAATACTTTTAGCATAGGCCTAGTCACAGCTGAGGTTTGTTGTTGTTTCGTGGACAAAATCTAACCAAGCGTACTGTTGGACATTAATTTATTATCAACAATTGGATATTCGTTTCTGTGGGCTCTTATTACCCTACTTCCTAATAATTGGCAAGTAAATTATAAGATCATGTTTGGATAAACAAATATACCGAAATAAATTAGAATGAAGAAACCGTAAGTTGAGCGAGATGTTTTAGCTTGCCGTCAACCCAGCTCCGGAGCTCTCTTGCCGTCGCAAGAGAATATTGGTGTCTCGCTTGCTAAAGGTGGGCTTGCGACGGGACCGGAAAAACAGTTTTTCGGGTAGATCTTGCGACGGTGGTCTTGAGACGGGACCGGAAAAACACCTCTGTTGTTGTTGTAGGCGCGGTGATGATGGTGAGATGATGTTGATCTTGATCCCTCTTTGGTGGTGTGACCAGGCGATGTTGTTGCCAGGAGGTGAGGTAGTGGCTCCTTAAGAGATGAGGTCCACTCGTAGTAGGGCATGGTGTTGGGGAGACCAATCGGGCTATCATGGTCCCCCAGGTGTAGACCCCACTACAGCTTCTCCCACGTCTCCCCAGGAAGTCACCATCCCCTCCTCCTCCTCTCCATTGCCTACAGGTGTTGGCGAACTCCAGTGATGTTAACCGTACGATAATTATCGTATTTGTACGATATTTTCGGTCTGTGTACGATGTAGATACAAAGTTATGTATCGTACGCTAAAATACGATAATTTTGTCTCCAGTGATTTTTTCCCCTTAAATTTGTATAATAGGAGAGAGAGAGAGACGGTGACGGTGACGGTTATGTACTGCCGGGCCGCATATTTCCGAAGTCGAGACTAGTATATATCATAGGGGAAATTAGGACCAATCAGAGGCCGCAGTGGCAGTGACGTCACCCATAAGGGGAGGAGCCAGTCTGTCTGTCACTCTCTCTCTCTCTCTCTCTCTCTGGGTGAGGAGCCTGCCTGCCTCTCTTTGGTTTCTCTCTCTCTCTCTCTCTCTGGTAAATAGAAGAAGTAAGTCACCTAGTATAACAAGTTATTTCAAATATTAACTACATTAAGGATACATTATGATTGTGCTATGTTATGGTTATGAGTAAATAAGAGTAGCCTACCGTATTACGCGTATTGCACAACCATGGACATAAATTCCTTGACAATTTTAGAAGGCACAATATTATTTCACTGGCGAACTATATTGATTCCTGTGACACTTAAGCAGTTAACCTGTGCTGATAATTCAGCACAAGAAGGAACTTAAGTGATCACTCATATATCTAAAGGGTTATATATACAGTATATACATAGCCTATACATTACTTTATTTTAAATGTCATTAACACATTAACATTATCAGATAGTACAACATATATTAAGCATCAAATGTTATGAAATAGTTAATGGTTTAAGTGCAGAAGGTAGAGCCAAAGGCTAATTAGTAGGCTATATAATTATACGATACGTGTTAGTGAGTTGTGCCTAGGCCTATAGGCTACTTAGGCCTTATAATTAGGGTTGGGTGTGAAGGGGATCTGCCTTGTGTGAGCCAATCGACTTTCTGTAGACTCCCATTTTTTTTTATTCTTATGTATGACAGCTATTTCTATATTTTGCTAAATATTACTTTTATTGTAGTCGATATGTTATGATGTGACAATGTTAATGAATATTTATATAAGTACAGTAGTGGTTAGGGCTACACCTCTTAACCAGGGCGGTACAATATTGTACCGCCCTCGGTACTTTAAGCCAATATAATAGGTCATTTTTAAATAACGCACAATGTTACAAATAATCCTGATCAAGACACTGGGAACACAACAAATAATGATTTTAAGCAAAAAAACAATGAGTTCAATCAGCCTGTTCTCTAATATTAACGATTTTTATCGTGAGAGGCGCTGAACATAAAGAAACCATACGATATGAAGTGAGACATTTGGCATAAAGGTTACACTAACCTGTAAGGTTGGACTGTGATTCCAGATGTACGATGAGATATAATTGTGAATTTTGTTATTCCCTTCATATCAATCTATCACTTTCTCTCCTATCATTGATCTTTACTTATTCCCTTAGTCTGTCTCGATTCAGTCACCCCCAGCTATGGGGTATGTGCCTGAGTGTATTTTTTTTTTTTTTTTTTTTCTATATTCTAACTTACTTCCTCTCGGGCATAGGCTGAGAGCCTTAACATTCACCACTTTACAATGAACAGTGAAGCCCGTGAGGTCTTGTTCCAGTCTAGGGAGTGAGACATGTGAAGCACGTAGAGTACAACGAGCACCTGCCATCTTGCCTTCACATGAGGAACGGTGCTCACTCATGGCCCGAAACGACCCCATCTCTGAAGCCACCTCGTTCCCGTGCTTCAAGGTCTCACCCCCTACACTCGGACTCTCACACTTACACACACACAACGCCACCTGTTGAGCAGATAACTCACCAGGCATTGCACCCCTATAGCATATTTTGAATATGGGAATATTCATACAGTGCTATTTAATCAGGGAACAATGAGGGTATTTTATTGACGTTTCGGTGGGCTTGTGGTAATGCACTGATACCAGGTACAGCACAAATTCCATCCCAATAATATCTTCCCAGTGATACATCGGGATTTGAACCCGGGACCTTTGGATTACCAGGCCAGTGGCAAGACCACTCCACCACACCTCCCCTATGTATACATACATACATACATCCATACATACAGACATACATCTGTAGGCCTACATACATAATATTATGGAATGAGATCATTACATATGCGGAGAGAGAGAGTGAAAAGTGACCATTTATAGTTTATTTACGTTGTGCATGAATGTAAATTTAAATGATAATGATAAATAAAACAGGAACTATTTGAAACAATGTAACTGTCTAAGGAGAACTGGCAACACCCTCCTCCTCAAATCTTGGGACGAAAGATGCCAGAATCGCAAAATTTTCATTGTTTACTCATTGTTTTTTCAAGTAAAACCATAATTAATGGGAATAACATATTGTACTCTGGATGCTTATTTAATCTAGACAGAAACTATGCGAATAAATATTGATAACTTGTTATACTAGGTGACTTACTTCTTCTATTTACCAGAGAGAGAGATAAACAAACGAGAGGCAGGCAGGCTCCTCACCCAGAGAGAGAGAGAGAGAGAGAGAGAGAGAGACAGACAGACTGGCTCCTCCCCTTGTGGGTGACGTCACTGACACTGCGGCCTCTGATTGGTCCTAATTTCCCCTATGATATATTATATAATACTAGTCTCGACTTCGGAAATATGCAGCCCGGATAGCTCAGTCGGTAGAGCATTAGGCTTTTAACCTAAGGGTCAAGGGTTCAAGTCCCTGTTCGGGCTATAGTTTTTAGACAGATCTACAGTAGAAAGGGTTATCAAATTAAGGGGCGGTCACCGGCTTTTTTTATCTTTCTCTCCTTTTCTCTCTGACCCTGGCTTGTATCCATTCGGCCCCATTCAGCTAACTGTTTTAAGACGTTTATCCCCATCCAGGTGAAAGATTTCTTCCTAGCATAGCGGGACAGCATTGTATGGAGAAATCCGGCTTCGCCAGAGACATTTTACTATCGAAAAATGTACAAATTTAGCTTGCTGTCTAAACAAAAATATATATATGCTGGCTCGCTACCGCTCGCCAGGAAAATATTGACACCTGGATAGGGGTAAAAGGCTTAAAACAGTAGGCTGAACGGGGCCGAATGGATACAAGCCAAAGAGAGAGGGAGAGAAAGAGAAAACAAAATTGAGGTGGGCTCCCTTAAGTCCACTACATGGTAAATACATTCCGAAAATCGCTATAATATCAACACAATCTCTACAATATCGCTAGAATAATGCCACAATCTCTACAATATCGCTAGAATAATGCCACAATCTCTACAATATCGCTAGAATAATGCCACAATCTCTACAATATCGCTAGAATAATGCCACAATCTCTACAATATCGCTAGAATAATGCCACAATCTCTACAATATCGCTAGAATAATGCCACAATCTCTACAATATCGCTAGAATAATGCCACAATCTCTACAATATCGCTAGAATAATGCCACAATCTCTACAATATCGCTAGAATAATGCCACAATCTCTACAATATCGCTAGAATAATGCCACAATCTCTACAATATCGCTAGAATAATGCCACAATCTCTACAATATCGCTCTAAAATGGCTCAAACTACAGAATATCGCTAGAATTGATGTCGCTAGATGTAAAAATTTGCCTCTAAATCGAAGTGAACGCCTCTTGATATAGCGGGAAAGTAGCTAAATTGGCAACACTGGCTCTAGGTGTGTTTGTTAGCAATGATTTGAAATCTAGAAAACAATGTATAAGCGTTCGTAACAAGGCAAACAGGATTATCGGGTTCATCTCTAGGAGTGTGAGTAACAGAACTGCTGATGTAATCTTAAAACTTTACTTGTCATTAGTGAGACCCCATATGGATAATGATGTTCAATTTTGGTGTCCTTATTACAGAATGGACGTAGATTCCCTGGAGAGAGTACAACGTAGAATGACAAAAATGATCCATAATATTAGAAATCTTCCGTATGAAGAAACGTTGAAGAAATTAGGCTTACATTCGTTAAAGAGACGCAGAGTTAGAGGGGATATGATAGAAGTGTTCAAGTGGGTTAGTGGGATTAATAAAGGGGACATGAAAGATGTACTGAAGCTCAGTAATAGCGAAAGAACTCGAACAAATGGTTTCAAATTGGTTAAATTTAGTTTCAGAAAAAGATCTATCTATCTATCTATCTATTGCCTGACGCCGTGATCCCCAAAGGGGTGGCCACGATAGACACCCCCCCATGCACCTCTGTCCCCAGTCAGTCGACGCTCCTCCTCCCAACCAGCACCGCCTCCATCCATATACTTCCTCACTCCATCCTTCCACCTCTCCCTCGGTCTACCTCTCCCTCTCTGTCCCTCTACCTCACTCTCATACACCGTCGTAGTCATTCTCTCGCTTCCATACATTCCATATGGCCGAACCATCTCAAGTGTTCCTTTTCACACTTTCCAGCACATCTACCTCCACACCACACCTCCTTCTTACTTCTTCATTCGTCTGTCTATTCCTCCATGTAACTCCGCACGCACTTCTCAAGTAACTCATTTCCACCCCTCTATATAGGCAAATATTGGTTTGGTAACAGAGTTGTAGACACGTGGAATTAGCTACCGAGTGATATGGTAGGATCGAGAACGATAGGGAGCTTTAAGATAAAATTAGATAGGCATATGGACGAGATGGGTTGGGTATGAGGGGGGATCTGCCGAGTGTGGCCAAATCGGCGTTCTGTAGACCCTCGTAATCTTGTGTTGATCTCTGACCGTTTTGGTGAGGTCGGTCCTCATGGTATTAGGGAACTGGGCCTGTGGTTGGGCCTTGTAATTGGGGTTGGGTGTGAGAGGGATCTGCCTTGTGTGGGCCAACCGGCTTTCTGCAGACTACCATTTCCTTATGTTCTTATGTTCTTTTGTATGCCGAGAAACATGCCCCCTCGAGTGGTGTCGATTTCTGAAACTTTGGAATATGGCCTATGGACTAATTAAGTGGCTTCTCTATACGCCTTCGACAATTATCCTGTATTCTAAATTACTCATTCTCTGGCTCCAGTCTTTTAATTCTTCTTACTATTACTATTTCTCAGTCCTCGGTAGTATAGTGGTGAGTATCCCCGCCTGTCACGCGGGAGACCGGGGTTCGATTCCCCGCCGGGGAGGACCAATCTTTTTCTCTGGAGGGCAATCTAACGAAAAATTAGGAAAGTGTTCTAAGGTAGCTATAAGATAGATGTAGTGGAGGGGATATAGGTGTAAAATAACACAGGGATGTAGGGAAGAAGGGGTCTGCCTCGTATGGGTCAATAGGCCTTCTGCAGATTTCCATTTTTCTTATGTTCTTATGTTGATACACAATACTCTATGGAAATATAACATACGAGGAGAGATTGAAAACCTTTGGCTAGCATCCATTAGAAAAACAAATGTATAGGAAATGATGACAGACGTTAATGTGTATGAATGGTATCAGTAAGTGGTATACAGTATTAATGTGTATGAATGGTATCAGTAAGTGGTATACAGTATTAATGTGTATGAATGGTATCAGTAAGTGGTATACAGTATTAATGTGTATGCATGGTATCAGTAAGTGGTATACAGTATTAATGTGTATGAATGGTATCAGTAAGTGGTATACAGTATTAATGTGTATGCATGGTATCAGTAAGTGGTATACAGTATTAATGTGTATGAATGGTATCAGTAAGTGGTATACAGTATTAATGTGTATGAATGGTATCAGTAAGTGGTATACAGTATTAATGTGTATGAATGGTATCAGTAAGTGGTATACAGTATTAATGTGTATGAATGGTATCAGTAAGTGGTATACAGTATTAATGTGTATGAATGGTATCAGTAAGTGGTATACAGTATTAATGTGTATGAATGGTATCAGTAAGTGGTATACAGTATTAATGTGTATGAATGGTATCAGTAAGTGGTATACAGTATTAATGTGTATGAATGGTATCAGTAAGTGGTATACAGTATTAATGTGTATGAATGGTATCAGTAAGTGGTATACAGTATTAATGTGTATGAATGGTATCAGTAAGTGGTATACAGTATTAATGTGTATGAATGGTATCAGTAAGTGGTATACAGTATTAATGTGTATGAATGGTATCAGTAAGTGGTATACAGTATTAATGTGTATGAATGGTATCAGTAAGTGGTATACAGTATTAATGTGTATGAATGGTATCAGTAAGTGGTATACAGTATTAATGTGTATGAATGGTATCAGTAAGTGGTATACAGTATTAATGTGTATGAATGGTATCAGTAAGTGGTATACAGTATTAATGTGTATGAATGGTATCAGTAAGTGGTATACAGTATTAATGTGTATGAATGGTATCAGTAAGTGGTATACAGTATTAATGTGTATGAATGGTATCAGTAAGTGGTATACAGTATTAATGTGTATGAATGGTATCAGTAAGTGGTATACAGTATTAATGTGTATGAATGGTATCAGTAAGTGGTATACAGTATTAATGTGTATGAATGGTATCAGTAAGTGGTATACAGTATTAATGTGTATGAATGGTATCAGTAAGTGGTATACAGTATTAATGTGTATGAATGGTATCAGTAAGTGGTATACAGTATTAATGTGTATGAATGGTATCAGTAAGTGGTATACAGTATTAATGTGTATGAATGGTATCAGTAAGTGGTATACAGTATTAATGTGTATGAATGGTATCAGTAAGTGGTATACAGTATTAATGTGTATGAATGGTATCAGTAAGTGGTATACAGTATTAATGTGTATGAATGGTATCAGTAAGTGGTATACAGTATTAATGTGTATGAATGGTATCAGTAAGTGGTATACAGTATTAATGTGTATGAATGGTATCAGTAAGTGGTATACAGTATTAATGTGTATGAATGGTATCAGTAAGTGGTATACAGTATTAATGTGTATGAATGGTATCAGTAAGTGGTATACAGTATTAATGTGTATGAATGGTATCAGTAAGTGGTATACAGTATTAATGTGTATGAATGGTATCAGTAAGTGGTATACAGTATTAATGTGTATGAATGGTATCAGTAAGTGGTATACAGTATTAATGTGTATGAATGGTATCAGTAAGTGGTATACAGTATTAATGTGTATGAATGGTATCAGTAAGTGGTATACAGTATTAATGTGTATGAATGGTATCAGTAAGTGGTATACAGTATTAATGTGTATGAATGGTATCAGTAAGTGGTATACAGTATTAATGTGTATGAATGGTATCAGTAAGTGGTATACAGTATTAATGTGTATGAATGGTATCAGTAAGTGGTATACAGTATTAATGTGTATGAATGGTATCAGTAAGTGGTATACAGTATTAATGTGTATGAATGGTATCAGTAAGTGGTATACAGTATTAATGTGTATGAATGGTATCAGTAAGTGGTATACAGTATTAATGTGTATGAATGGTATCAGTAAGTGGTATACAGTATTAATGTGTATGAATGGTATCAGTAAGTGGTATACAGTATTAATGTGTATGAATGGTATCAGTAAGTGGTATACAGTATTAATGTGTATGAATGGTATCAGTAAGTGGTATACAGTATTAATGTGTATGAATGGTATCAGTAAGTGGTATACAGTATTAATGTGTATGAATGGTATCAGTAAGTGGTATACAGTATTAATGTGTATGAATGGTATCAGTAAGTGGTATACAGTATTAATGTGTATGAATGGTATCAGTAAGTGGTATACAGTATTAATGTGTATGAATGGTATCAGTAAGTGGTATACAGTATTAATGTGTATGAATGGTATCAGTAAGTGGTATACAGTATTAATGTGTATGAATGGTATCAGTAAGTGGTATACAGTATTAATGTGTATGAATGGTATCAGTAAGTGGTATACAGTATTAATGTGTATGAATGGTATCAGTAAGTGGTATACAGTATTAATGTGTATGAATGGTATCAGTAAGTGGTATACAGTATTAATGTGTATGAATGGTATCAGTAAGTGGTATACAGTATTAATGTGTATGAATGGTATCAGTAAGTGGTATACAGTATTAATGTGTATGAATGGTATCAGTAAGTGGTATACAGTATTAATGTGTATGAATGGTATCAGTAAGTGGTATACAGTATTAATGTGTATGAATGGTATCAGTAAGTGGTATACAGTATTAATGGTATCAGTAAGTGGTATACAGTATTAATGGTATCAGTAAGTGGTATACAGTATTAAGGGGGTCAAAGTTTGTGTTTCTCTTTGTCTCCTGTTCTCTCTTTCTCTGGCTTGTATCCATTTGGCCTCATTCAGCGAACTGTTTTAAGACGTTTATCTCCATCCAGGTGTCGATCTCTTCCTGGCGAGCCAGCATTGTATGTGAAATCAGGCTTCGCCGGAGACATTTTTCCATTAAAACATTTACAAATTTAGCTTGTAAAAAAAAATATATATATATATGTATGCTGGCTCGCTACCGCTCGCCAGAGAAATATTGGCACCTGGATGGGGGTAAACGTCTTAAAACAGTAGGCTGAAGGGGGCCGAATGGATACAAGCCAGAGAAAGACAGAAAAGGAGAGAAAAAAGGCAGGTCACCTCCCTTAAGAAAGTAATGAAGCTCAATAACTACAAGATAGCAAATGGTTTCAAATTAGAGAAATTCAGCTTTAGAAAAAATATAGGTAAGGATTGCTTTCAAAATGAGGGTTGTAGGAATGTGAAATAAGACTGCCGGGCACAAACTTTCAGCTCAAGAACGGTAAACAATTGACAACTTGCCAGTTTCTATAAGGAAGTTGGAGCAGTAAACATGAATTATATAGATAAATTCAATAATAATGTGGATTTCTGCTGGATAAAAAGTATAATAAATTGGGTTTTATGTATTTATAAATGTATTATGACCGTATTTTAGCTGATAATTCTGCTAAATATTGATGGCCACAGCTCCAACTATTGATGGCCACAGCTCCAACTATTGATGGCCACAGCTCCAACTTCCTTATTGATGGCCACAGCTCCAACTTCCTTATATTGATGGCCACAGCTCCAACTTCCTTATATTGATGGCCACAGCTCCAACTTCCTTATATTGATGGCCACAGCTCCAACTTCCTTATATTGATGGCCACAGCTCCAACTTCCTTATATTGATGGCCACAGCTCCAACTTCCTTATATTGATGGCCACAGCTCCAACTTCCTTATATTGATGGCCACAGCTCCAACTTCCTTATATTGATGGCCACAGCTCCAACTTCCTTATATTGATGGCCACAGCTCCAACTTCCTTATATTGATGGCCACAGCTCCAACTTCCTTATAGACCAAAACTCGGCAGTGGTCAATTGGTCAATTGCCAGTCTCTTTTCATCTCCCTCTTTTCACAGCCAACTCTTTTCAACCTACTTTCTTTCCATCTTCTCAATGCCCCCCCCCCCTCTCTCTCTCACTCGCACACACACACTCTCTCTCTCTCTCACCTTTACCCTTTTGAGACAATGTATATGTAATTGTATGTATTTATATTATCTCAATAAAGAATCAAATCAAATATCTCTCTCTCTCTCTCTCTTTCAGCCCCCTCTAGCCCTTTTCTCTTTTCCCCAGCCACTCTCCTTTCACCAGCCTTCTCCTTCTCCTTCTCTTTGTACACTGTAGCTTTTAGTCCCTTTCTCTCTCTCTCTCTCTGCACATTAAAAGTCGCGCCTATCATTTCGGCTTTTAAGGGGAGATGCTTGGGGTTTGCTGCCCCCCCCCCCTTCTCCCTCATGTTTAGCCCCACTAGTTTTCAGAGTTTATTGACGTTGGGCCCATTAGTTTGGCGATGTTAAGACCTTTTACCCCATCTATTTGTCAATATCGATACTTTTCGCGCCATTTAGGCGTAGAATTATTTTCCTGGCGAGCGATAGCGAGCCAGTTATTTAAGAGGAAACAGCCTTCGGCCGAGAAATATTTCTACCGAAAAATGTAGCAAAATATCTTGAAGGGAGTGTTTTTTTAAGCTTGCTGGAGGTCTACCGTGGATACTATAAAGTCAATAAGCACATCAATTATACAGATCAACAATATAACCACTACCCCCTTAAGGGCAGATCTCCACGCGAGCAATTTTTTTCTTGACCCCCTTTCTCCCTCATGTTTAGCCCCATTGCTTTTGATATTATACAACGTTTGCCCCATTAGTTTAGCGAGTTTAAGAACTTTCACCCCATCTTAAGACCTTTCGTGCAATTCATGTGTCGATTTTATTCTGGCGAGCGATAGCGAGCCTGTAATTTAAGAGGAACAGGCCTTCGGCCGGGACATTTTTCTATCGAATTTTTTTACAAATTTATCTTGAAAGGGACTCAAGGGGGTGTAATTTTAAGCTTGATGGAGGTCTAGGGAACAAACTATATACCTCCCCTTAAATATCGCGTTTTTTCAGACTGTCTACTGGGCTTGCTCGGGGCCCACTTCACGTCCGCCGCTATTTAGTGTGTGTTCGGCTTTTCTCGCTACTTTCCGGCCGTTTACCGTTCTGCCGGGGTGACATATTTAGCGCTGATGAAACATTATGGACGAGATTGGTTGGGTGTGAGAGGGATCTGCCTTGTGTGGGCCAATTGGCTTTCTGAAGACACCCATTTTCTTATGGTCTTATGTTCTACGATCACCAGGAACAACAGTAGCGGCGGAGAGGATATTTGCCACGGGTATTGTTAAGGAGAGATGAGTCGCTTTTTCTTGACCCCCTTCTCCCTCATGTTTAGCATATTAGTTTTGAGTATTTAAGACGTTCGCCCCATTAATTTTTCGATTTTAAGACCTTTCGTCCCATTTTGTTATCGATATAACAACCTTTCGTGTCATTTAGGTGTAGATTATTTCCTGGCGAGCTATAGCGAGCCTATATACATTTAAGAGTAACCGGCCTCTGGCCGGGAAATTTTTCTACCGAAAAATATACAAATATATCTTGAAGGGGGGTCTAGGGGGTGTATTTTAAAGCTTGATGGAGGTCTAGCGAGGACACAAACAAATATATGATATCTGATTAAATAGACCAAAAAAAAAAAAACAGCCATTATCCCCTTAATAGATATTTTAAGTTGACATATACACAAATTCAATTTCACCATCAAGGTCACTCAGATTTTCGCTTTTTCTGTTTCCGCGAATTTGACCGTATTTGGTGAATTAACCATTGCTGTACCGGCGACGTGTTTTCTATTATATTCTAGCTATATGTATACGGTTTATGCAGCTTAAGAAGGATCTGCGGTAGTAACAAGGGTTAAGTTAGATGGTTCGAAGCCTGTCAATTGCTGGAGGCCCTTTTTAAACCGAATAAAATCGTCTAATAGTAGCCAGAATGAAGTTAAAGAGACGTCCCCGGTACAGAAGGGGTTAACAGAGATTTCCAGTCGACATATACACAGATCCAATGTCAGCATCAAGGTCACTCAAACGTTGGCTTTTTCTATTTCCGCGAATTTTACAATATTTGCCGAATTAATTACCTTCACACGCAAGCAAATATTGACCGTTTTTTCAGGCAAGCACTTCACAGGTGAGGCGTTAGTTCAATGATTAAGGTAAACTTGTAATAAAATATATAAAACTTCAACAAATGAATTGCCTTGAATACATAATATTGCAGATGCAATCGCCAGTGAAGATATAAATACATTTATATTTATGTCAAGGTTACAACGCAAGGTCAATGGTTAATTAATATATGTTATTATATATTAATATATTAATATATGTTATTATATATTAATATATTAATATATGTTTTTGTGAGCTGGGTCTATAATTAGGTCTTGTAATTGGGGTTGGGTGTGAGAAGGATCTGCCTTGTGTGGGCCAATCGGCTTTCTGTAGACTCCTATATTCTTATGTTCTTATGTTTTTCTTATAATATTTTTTTTTATAATCTCAGTTCATTTATTAAGCGCCATTTCTCTTCCTCTTCGAGATGATTGGAACAAGCTATGATTATATTATATAAGGCTCGAGACCATTACCCATCTACTTGCTCAAGGAAGATGGTAACCACCAGCTATATCTCAGAATACTTTTCACCAACCTGAGAGAGAGGTGAACCCGAGTCTGCCGGGTAGTCACAGATTTGGGTATGCAGATTTTGTTTTTGTAAATGCAAAAGGCTGCACTTTTTCTGTATTTGTATTACTCCAGTCTCCTTATTATCTTTACAATCCCTAATTATCAGTCCTCGGTAGTATAGTGGTGAGTATCCCCGCCTGTCACGCGGGAGACCGGGGTTCGATTCCCTGCCGGGTAGGTCCAATCTTTTTTCACTGGAGGCTATCTAACGAACATTGACGCAAGTGATCCACAATTTAGAAAACTTGTCTTAAGGGGATAGTGGCAATTGTTTGGGTATAATAATTTATATATTAATGTTCCGTCCCGCCTCCCCCCGGGGGGTGAGGAGACAAAAATAAATTATCTTTATACCTATTCTGGCACCCCCTTAGTATGCATGCCAAGTATGGGTTCTCCATCTTGAAAACTGAGGGACAAGTTCGTGAACAAATAGACAGAAAGTACCCTTAGTATAGTTCGTGAACAAACAGACAGAAAGTACCCTTAGAATAGTAGATGTGGGTTGTTTGTGAAAGGGTTCCGGTAAATATTGCGTACAGTCGCGCTAATAAGTGATGTCTCCGCACCATGTATGTTTTGATCAATAAGTGGTATCGGCAATATCTAAGCTTCATTTCTTCATATCCAGTGAAATATGCAATCATGTTCCTACACTTGGCCACCCTATTCAACATCTGACAGACATTAATACAGCACAGAGCAAGTCAAACGTAATGGCAGCTGGAAAATGACTTATTAGCGCGACTGTACATTGATCTAAAGCAATGTAAAGCAAGCAAGACAAGCAATTATATATTTTATTTTATTATCTTATTAATATATTTATTTATTTGTACAGTTCGCCAAGGTATATAAGCAATGCAAGCACTTTTGTTTGTGTGTTTTTTTTTAACAGCTCTGCAAGGTATACAGTATAGGACTCGGAATGGCGCCTAAACAAAACAAAGAAAGCATTGTCTCCCTATAACAAACCCTTCAGAACCCAGGGTCGCCGGCTTTTTTAAACTTTCTCTCCTTTTTTCTCTTTCCCTGGCTTGTATCCGTTCGGCCCCATTCAGCCAACTGTTTTAGGACGTTTATCTCCATCCAGGTGTCGATTTCTTCCTGGCGAGCGATAGGGAGCCAGCATTGTATAGAGAAATCCGGCTTCGCCGGACACATTTTTCTATCGAAAAAGTACGAATTTAGCTTGCTGTCATAACAAAAATATATATATGCTGGCTCGCTACCGCTCGCCAGGAAAATATTGACACCTGGATGGGGGTAAACGTCTTAAAACAGTAGGCTGAATGGGACCGAATGGATACAAGCCAAAGAGAGAGGGAGGGAAAGAGAGAAAAAAAGCGAGGTGGACTCCCTTAAACAAAATCAAGAAAGCTAGGTCTCCCTATAACAAACCCCGAGGAACCCAGGGTCGTCCATCGCTCTCCCAGACACGCCCCAAATTGCACAGAGGAAGAGTTTTAGTTTTACCATTTCATTAGCGGTCCCATCACTCAAGTCGGTGGGGTCTTACTTGCTTACGGGTCTCTGTCTGGCTGTGTGTGTGTGTGTGTGTGTGCGTGTGTGTGTGTTGAGGGGAAGGGAAGGGGGTGCATGTGTGTGTGTGGTGGGAGGGGGTGCGTGTGTGGGTGTGGGTGTTTGCTGTGCGTTTTGCTACTCCATTAGCATGTCCATCACTCAAGTCGGTGGGGTCTTACTTTCTTACGGGTCTCTGTCTGTTTGTCTGTCTGTCTGTCTGTGTGTTTGTGTGTGTGTGTTGAAGGGAGAGGGGGGGGGGGGTATGTGGGGCGGAATGGGGTGTGTGTGTGTGTGTGTGTGTGCTGTGAGTTAGCAGGCCCATTATTTAGTCTGTTGGGTCTTACTTTCTTATGTTGGGTGTCTGTCTGTCTGTTTGTGCGTGCGTGTTGATGGGAGGGGTGGGGGTTGATATGTGTGTGCGTGTGTGCGTCTGTTCTGTGTTTTGCCACCCCATTAGCAGACCCATCACTCAGTCTGTGGAGTGTTACTACTTACGGCTCACACACCCCTCCCCCCCTCCCCCCTACACACACACAGACCCCCCCCCCCCCCCACACACACACTCCAATCTGCTTGCTCCACATTTCCTCTCGCCTGCCGCCCCTTGAGAGTAGGAGGTGATGAGATGGGATCCACTGACAAAAAAAAAAAAAAAAAAAAAGACAAAACAAATATATATATATTTGGGAATGGATATATTGCTGAAATACGCTTGAGTGAATGCAGTCAGACCCGATAAAGTTTTATCCTCGAAATCAAAATTATTTTAAGGGGGATGGACGTATTTATTTCCTCATGTATATAATCATTTTATCATCTTTTTAGTTTCCTCCCTAGACCTCCATCAAAACACACCCGCCAAAGACCCTCCTTCAAGATAAATTTGTACAATGCCCCGACTTCCTCTTAAATTACAGACTCAATATCGCTCGCCAAGAAAAAAAAAACGACACCTACATGACACGAAAAGTCTTAATATTGACAAAATATGGGGCAAAAGGTCTTAAAATCTCCCTAAACTAATGGGACGAACGTCATATAATCTGAAAACTAATGGGACTAAACATGAGGAAGAAGGGGGACCAGGAAAACGACCCATCTCCCCTTAATCTTTTCACTCTACGCGCCAGTATAAATTTCCTTCATCTATTTTGTTTTAATCTCCAAATCAGGCGAAGATATTTAGATGTATTCCATGTGACAACGAACAATTGTCTGTAGCTTGGTAAGTGTCACTTTAATAAACCCTTTCTGTACCAGGGACGTCTGTTATACTTCATTCTTGCTATACTTAGACGGTTTATGCAGCTTAACCCGTCCAGTACCAGGGACGTCTGTTATACTTCATTCTTGCTATACTTAGACGGTTTATGCAGCTTAACCCGTCCAGTACCATGGACGTCTGTTATACTTCATTCTTGCTATACTTAGACGGTTTATGCAGCTTAACCCGTCCAGTACCAGGGACGTCTATTATACTTCATTCTTGCTATACTTAGACGGTTTATGCAGCTTAACCCGTCCAGTACCAGGGACGTCTGTTATACTTCATTCTTGCTATACTTAGACGGTTTATGCAGCTTAACCCGTCCAGTACCAGGGACGTCTGTTATACTTCATTCTTGCTATACTTAGACGGTTTATGCAGCTTAACCCGTCCAGTACCAGGGACGTCTGTTATACTTCATTCTTGCTATACTTATGCAGCTTAACCCGTCCAGTACCAGGGACGTCTGTTATACTTCATTCTTGCTATACTTATGCAGCTTAACCCGTCCAGTACCAGGGACGTCTGTTATACTTCATTCTTGCTATACTTAGACGGTTTATGCAGCTTAACCCGTCCAGTACCAGGGATGTCTGTTATACTTCATTCTTGCTATACTTATGCAGCTTAACCCGTCCAGTACCAGGACGTCTGTTATACTTCATTCTTGCTATACTTATGCAGCTTAACCCGTCCAGTACCAGGGACGTCTGTTATACTTCATTCTTGCTATACTTAGACGGTTTATGCAGCTTAACCCGTCCAGTACCAGGGACGTCTGTTATACTTCATTCTTGCTATACTTAGACGGTTTATGCAGCTTAACCCGTCCAGTACCAGGGACGTCTGTTATACTTCATTCTTGCTATACTTAGACGGTTTATGCAGCTTAACCCGTCCAGTACCAGGGACGTCTGTTATACAGTACTTCATTCTTGCTATACTTAGACGGTTTATGCAGCTTAACCCGTCCAGTACCAGGGACGTCTGTTATACTTCATTCTTGCTATACTTAGACGGTTTATGCAGCTTAACCCGTCCAGTACCAGGGACGTCTGTTATCCTTCATTCTTGCTATACTTAGACGGTTTATGCAGCTTAACCCGTTCAGTACCAGGGACGTCTGTTATACTTCATTCTTGCTATACTTAGACGGTTTATGCAGCTTAACCCGTCCAGTACCAGGACGTCTGTTATACTTCATTCTTGCTATACTTATGCAGCTTAACCCGTCCAGTACCAGGGACGTCTGTTATACTTCATTCTTGCTATACTTAGACGGTTTATGCAGCTTAACCCGTTCAGTACCAGGGACGTCTGTTATACTTCATTCTTGCTATACTTAGACGGTTTATGCAGCTTAACCCGTCCAGTACCAGGGACGTCTGTTATACTTCATTCTTGCTATACTTAGACGGTTTATGCAGCTTAACCCGTCCAGTACCAGGGACGTCTGTTATACTTCATTCTTGCTATACTTATGCAGCTTAGCCCGTCCAGTACCAGGGACGTCTGTTATACTTCATTCTTGCTATACTTAGACGGTTTATGCAGCTTAACCCGTCCAGTACCAGGGACGTCTGTTATACTTCATTCTTGCTATACTTAGACGGTTTATGCAGCTTAACCCGTCCAGTACCAGGGACGTCTGTTATACTTCATTCTTGCTATACTTAGACGGTTTATGCAGCTTAACCCGTCCAGTACCAGGGACGTCTGTTATACTTCATTCTTGCTATACTTAGACGGTTTATGCAGCTTAACCCGTCCAGTACCAGGGACGTCTGTTATACTTCATTCTTGCTATACTTAGACGGTTTATGCAGCTTAACCCGTCCAGTACCAGGGACGTCTGTTATACTTCATTCTTGCTATACTTAGACGGTTTATGCAGCTTAACCCGTCCAGTACCAGGGACGTCTGTTATACTTCATTCTTGCTATACTTAGACGGTTTATGCAGCTTAACCCCTCCAGTACCAGGGACGTCTGTTATACTTCATTCTTGCTATACTTAGACGGTTTATGCAGCTTAACCCGTCCAGTACCAGGGACGTCTGTTATACTTCATTCTTGCTATACTTAGACGGTTTATGCAGCTTAACCCGTCCAGTACCAGGGACGTCTGTTATACTTCATTCTTGCTATACTTAGACGGTTTATGCAGCTTAACCCGTCCAGTACCAGGGACGTCTGTTATACTTCATTCTTGCTATACTTATGCAGCTTAACCCGTCCAGTACCAGGGACGTCTGTTATACTTCATTCTTGCTATACTTAGACGGTTTATGCAGCTTAACCCGTCCAGTACCAGGGACGTCTGTTATACTTCATTCTTGCTATACTTAGACGGTTTATGCAGCTTAACCCGTCCAGTACCAGGGACGTCTGTTATACTTCATTCTTGCTATACTTAGACGGTTTATGCAGCTTAACCCGTCCAGTACCAGGGACGTCTGTTATACTTCATTCTTGCTATACTTATGCAGCTTAACCCGTCCAGTACCAGGGACGTCTGTTATACTTCATTCTTGCTATACTTAGACGGTTTATGCAGCTTAACCCGTCCAGTACCAGGGATGTCTGTTATACAGTACTTCATTCTTGCTATACTTAGACGGTTTATGCAGCTTAACCCGTCCAGTACCAGGACGTCTGTTATACTTCATTCTTGCTATACTTAGACGGTTTATGCAGCTTAACCCGTCAGTACCAGGGACGTCTGTTATACTTCATTCTTGCTATACTTAGACGGTTTATGCAGCTTAACCCGTTCAGTACAGGGACGTCTGTTATACTTCATTCTTGCTATACTTAGACGGTTTATGCAGCTTAACCCGTCCAGTACCAGGGACGTCTGTTATACTTCATTCTTGCTATACTTATGCAGCTTAACCCGTCCAGTACCAGGACGTCTGTTATACTTCATTCTTGCTATACTTAGACGGTTTATGCAGCTTAACCCGTTCAGTACCAGGGACGTCTGTTATACTTCATTCTTGCTATACTTAGACGGTTTATGCAGCTTAACCCGTCCAGTACCAGGGACGTCTGTTATACTTCATTCTTGCTATACTTAGACGGTTTATGCAGCTTAACCGTCCAGTACCAGGGACGTCTGTTATACTTCATTCTTGCTATACTTATGCAGCTTAGCCCGTCCAGTACCAGGGACGTCTGTTATACTTCATTCTTGCTATACTTAGACGGTTTATGCAGCTTAACCCGTCCAGTACCAGGGACGTCTGTTATACTTCATTCTTGCTATACTTAGACGGTTTATGCAGCTTAACCCGTCCAGTACCAGGACGTCTGTTATACTTCATTCTTGCTATACTTAGACGGTTTATGCAGCTTAACCCGTCCAGTACCAGGGACGTCTGTTATACTTCATTCTTGCTATACTTAGACGGTTTATGCAGCTTAACCCGTCCAGTACCAGGGACGTCTGTTATACTTCATTCTTGCTATACTTAGACGGTTTATGCAGCTTAACCCGTCCAGTACCAGGGACGTCTGTTATACTTCATTCTTGCTATACTTAGACGGTTTATGCAGCTTAACCCGTCCAGTACAGGGACGTCTGTTATACTTCATTCTTGCTATACTTAGACGGTTTATGCAGCTTAACCCCTCCAGTACCAGGGACGTCTGTTATACTTCATTCTTGCTATACTTAGACGGTTTATGCAGCTTAACCCGTCCAGTACCAGGGACGTCTGTTATACTTCATTCTTGCTATACTTAGACGGTTTATGCAGCTTAACCCGTCCAGTACCAGGGACGTCTGTTATACTTCATTCTTGCTATACTTAGACGGTTTATGCAGCTTAACCCGTCCAGTACCAGGACGTCTGTTATACTTCATTCTTGCTATACTTATGCAGCTTAACCCGTCCAGTACCAGGGACGTCTGTTATACTTCATTCTTGCTATACTTAGACGGTTTATGCAGCTTAACCGTCCAGTACCAGGGACGTCTGTTATACTTCATTCTTGCTATACTTAGACGGTTTATGCAGCTTAACCCGTCCAGTACCAGGGACGTCTGTTATACTTCATTCTTGCTATACTTAGACGGTTTATGCAGCTTAACCCGTCCAGTACCAGGGACGTCTGTTATACTTCATTCTTGCTATACTTATGCAGCTTAACCCGTCCAGTACCAGGGACGTCTGTTATACTTCATTCTTGCTATACCTTAGACGGTTTATGCAGCTTAAACCCGTCCAGTACCAGGGACGTCTGTTATACTTCATTCTTGCTATACTTAGACGGTTTATGCAGCTTAACCCGTCCAGTACCAGCGACGTCTGTTATATCATATTCTGGCAACTATTAGACGATTATATTCAGCTTAGAAGGACCTCGAGCAAAATAAGGCTTCGAACTACCTCACTTAACCCTTTTTACTACCAATACCTTTCTCAAACTGCACAAAATCGTCTAAATAAAGCTAGAATAAAATGAAAAAGACGTCGCCGGTACAGAAGGGGTTAAGAAGGATCTGTGGTAGTAAAAAGGGTTAAGGGGAGGTTTCTACTTTGTTCCCTAGACCTCTATCAAGCTTAAATGTTCACCCCTAGACACTTTTTTCAAGATAAAATTTGTACATTTTTCGATAGAAAAATTTCCCGGCTGAAGGCCGGTTCCTCTTAAATTACAGGCTCGCTATCGCTCACCAGGAAAAATCGACACCTAAATGGCACAAAGTTCTTTAAATTGACAAAAATGGGGCGACAGTCATAAAATCGCCAAAACTAATGGTGGCGAACGTCTTAAAATGTTAAAGGCAATAGGGCTAAACATGAGGGAGAAAGGGTTTCAGAAAAAAACCTTCAGGTGGAAATCTCCCCTTAAGTGAGATAGTTAGAAGCCTGTCACTTGTTGGAGGCCTTTTTATAACTGAATGAAAGCGTTAATAGTAGCCAGAATAAAGTTAAAAGGACGGCACCGGTAATGAAAGGGTTAAGATCTGCAATCAGGCGAAATTAAGGGGGTGTTACTCGCTTTTTATGGACCCCTTTCTCCCTCATGTTTAGCATATTAGTTTTGAGATTTTAAGACGTTCGTTCCGTTAGTTTGGCGATTTTGAGACCTTTCGCCTTATCTTTTGTTCAATATTAAGACTTATTGTGCCATTTAGGTGTCAATTTTGTCCTGGTGAGCGATAGCGTGCCTATAATTTTGGAGGGAACCGGCCTTTGGCCGGGAAATTTTTCTACCGAAAAATGTAAAAGTTTATGTTGACATGGGGTCTAGGGGGTGTTTTTATAAGTTTGATGGAGGTCTAGCGAGGTAATTAAAAAATAAGTAAATACCAGTACATGAAAACATAGACCAAACAGCAAGCACTGTCCCCTTAAATGTATTCCATCTGACAACAAGCAATTTTAGGTAGCTTGGTAAATGTCTCTATAATTAATTACCATCAATCCGGCTAATACTTCCTTAGCTATATAGTATCGTCTGAAATGTGCTAGAATGCATGATTAAAGTTGCCATCCCTCCATATTTCCCTCATACTGTGACTTAAATTGTTTCAAACTCCGTGTGTCCAGACATTTTGACTCGTACGTTCCTTGATTTTGGCCCTGTCACTCTTTCAACTCTGGGCAAGGTACTCGTCACAGGCAGATTTGCCTTTTGTCTCCCTCATCCACATAAAAAAAACAAATGGATTCGAGACAATATCCATTTCAAGATATGAGGACTTTGAAACATATATTCTGATGCGTACGTACAGTCGCGTTAATAAGTCATGTTTCGGCACCAAGTTTGTGTTGATCAATAATGGTATCAGTAATATCTAAGCTTCATTTTTTCATATCGTGTGAAATATGAAAACATGTTCCTACACTTACCCCCCCTATACAACATCTGACAGACATTAATAAAGCGCAGAGCCAAACGTAATGACAGCTGGGATATGACTTATTAGCACGACCGTACATTATATTTTGGAAGGTGGTGAAATACGACTTTGAGATGGATTGGAAACATGGGCTGGAAATGTTGAGTGCAAGTTAAGTAGGTCAGGCTGGAAAGAGAGAGAGAGAGAGAGAGAGAGAGAGAGAGAGAGAGAGAGAGAGAGAGAGAGAGAGAGAGAGAGAGAGAGAGAGAGAGATGAAATTATTGACAGAAATGAAGAAGGGCAGGGGATGAACACGCAAAGGATTAATATTATGATCGAAAATAAGTTTATATATAATTATACAGTATATAAAGGTTAAAATAATGAACCATGGAATAACGTACAGTGGGAGGTGAAAGAAAGTAAAAGCAGGGAGAACAGGAAGAGGGACAGACGATAAATAATAATAATAATAATAATAATAATAATAAATATATATATATTTTTGTTTTGACAGCAAGCTAAATTTGTACATTTTTCGATCGAAAAATGTCTCCGGCGAAGCCGGATATCTCTATACAATGCTGGCTCGCTATCGCTCGCCAGGAAAAAATCGACACCTGGCTAGGGATAAACGTCTTAAAACAGTTGGCTGAATGGTGCCGAATGGATACAATCCAGGGAAAGAGAGAAAAGGAGAGAAAGATAAAAAAAAACGGTGACCCCCTTCGCCGAGCCGTTAATGGACGAACTATCTGCAGATACACCACCTTATTCAGTAAACATCAGCGCATTACACTGATCATATAATTATTACTCTTGTTGAAATATCTGCAGATACACCACCATATTCAATAAACATCAGCGTATTACACTGATCATATATTACTCCTGTTGAAATATCTGCAGATACACCACCACATTCAGTAAACATCAGCGCATTACACTAATCATATATTACTCTTGTTGAAATATCTGCAGATACACCACCATATTCAGTAAACATCAGCGCATTATACTAATCATATAATTATTACTCCCGTTGAATTGGATACAATAAGTGGTAAATTTATCAATACAGATAATACAGAAGGCAATAGGCAATACAGACACTTATAGCAAAGGTCAGGATGAGAATGATTGCAACGGGAAAATATCGTATTATTGATGGATCGCAATCCGTGGCATAGTCAATAGAGCGTCGGCTGCTGATCGAAGGGTCAGCTGATCGAGCCCTCACTGTCAATATGTTATTGGTAGATGTCAAGCCCGGGCAACTTGACCTAGCGATTCGTGACACACGCCTAATGTTCATGGTCACCCCTTCTCGGGAATTACGTCGTCTGGCACAAAAAACAAAAAATAATAAAAAATAATAATAATAATACTAATAATACTAATAATAATAATAATAATAATAAAAGTTGCAAGCAACGTTGTCCGGGGTCCGAGGGATTTTGCAAGTAGGGATACAAAAGTTGTGTCACAGATATCAAAAGATCATTTAACTTATTGGGCATGGAGAAACTACAGAAGGAACAGTTTGTGCAAACAAACAAGAGCGAGAGAGGGAGAGATTGGCTGTATAAGGGATCTGCCTCTATTCGTTTAGTAACAGAGTTGTAGATATGTGGAATAGGCTACCGAGTGCTATAATGGGATCAAGAACAATAGAGCTTCAACTTAAAATTAGATAGAACGAGATGGGTTGGGTGTGAAAGGGATCTGCTATTTGTAGGTAAATTGGCTCTCTGCAGACTCCCGTTTTCTTGTTTTTTTATGTTCTCATTTGTGAGGGAGAGAGAGAGAGTATGGCAAGAAAATAGGATGTCGTAAATGTAAGGAAGATAGCAATAAATATGAGAGAGAGAGAGAGAGAGAGAGTTGGTTGGGTGTGAAAGGGATCTGACATGTGTGGGCCAATCGGCTCTCTGCAGACTCCGGTTTTCTTATGTTCTCATTTGTGAGAGAGAGAGAGAGAGAGAGAGAGAGAGAGAGAGAGAGAGAGAGAGAGAGAGAGAGACTAGGATATAAACCTCCAGCAGTAACCACAAGGTGAGTGAAGTAACCGTTTATAGGGCAGGCAGTTTCACCCTTATGGTTCCCCACCATAGGCCTTATCTTCCACCTACCCCAAGAACCTGACCCTCGGTCTTTCAACTTCTCAAACAATTCTAACCATTATGAAGTACTTGCTATAAGGTCCATTTCCCTCTCTCTAACCATTTAGGAAGTACTGGCTACAAGGTCCATTTTCATTTCTCTCTCTCTCTCTCTCTCCTTTTTATCCTGAACATCTTTCCATCCACTTTCAATCACCGCACTTAACCGTCACAAGAAGTCGCTCTCATTGTTATTATTTTTTTGTTTTTCTATAACTTCAGATCGCTCTTTATCATTTTAGTTATTTGTTTTTCCCTAACATCTTTCAATACCCAACCAGGCCAGCCCCCTCTCCAGCTCGCTTTCTTTCTCCCTCACCCCCGCCCCTACTCTCTCTCCCTCTCTCTTAACATTTTGCACAATTTAAGCATTTTTCCATAACTGCTGTCCTAGATTCGGTTACCCACTCAGAAACTGGCTCTCGCTCACTCTATGGCTCTCTCCCTATCTTGATGTTGACAGCATTATTAATATCCTAAGCATTTATTAATACTCAACATCAGGGTGGAGTCGCCAGTGTAAGTAATCATAGGATAATCATAGGATATAATTGGCGTGCTTCCCTTCAATCAGTTAGATCTTTTAGTTGTACCGGTGCCCAATGCCGAGGATTTATACATTTAACCACATAGCTTTAGGAGAAGCAGGCCAATTGCCCATCAGAAAGGTTGACTATGATATGTGAATTTTTATGCATCCAGCCAATTATACATTAATAACAACAGCAATAACCTAGATATGTGCCAGGAGAGATTTCACAGGGTTTCTGAAACAAGGGAGACATGGCAGAGACGGAAGCACCACGGGAAGATCAGGAGGTCGGCTTGGTAGAGGCAGAGGAACGGATAATCTTGGAAGACTATGGCCTAGCAGATACTAAGTGTCTTAAGTGCGGAAAAAACCAATGCAAGAAAGTATTCGCGAAAATGTTCCGGCTGTCTTAGATCTATTAATTTATCTTGTGCTAGGCTGACAAAGAAAACATCAGGAGAACAACCAAACTGGAAATGTCTCGCATGCCCAGGGCCCACTGCAGAGCCAACCGGGGCAACACCGGTCGCCGACTTGACCCAACTTGTGACCAAATGGAAAGCGCGGATCCAGGTCCTTGCCCGGGTACCTAAAGGAGCCAGAATCCAAGTGGCGGAGGCCCTTACAACCATCATAAAGCAGGCCCTACAGCTCAAGACACCCCTCACATGGGCACGGCTCCTGGGTTTCTCTTATGGGGCCCTCCGAAAACCACCCAGAACCAACATACAAGACCATTTTCAGGTTTCACTAGCCACCAGAGTGAAACGTCAAGTAGCACATGTGACGTTGACCACTCCGTTAGAACCGCATGGCTTGTCCTACAGTGACTCACTAGGATCGCCAGGGCAGTGGATGGGGCTACAGTTTATGTATTAGAGTGTGCTTTATTTCATATGAAAGCTCGTGTCATGGGCAGTCCAGAAAGGCTCTTTGTTTTCGCCCATGTCATGGCTTTATATATTTAATTGTAAAGTATATGTTTTGTCATTAACTAGTAATGATAGGATCTGGGAGAGAGAGAGAGAGTAGAACGGAGTGAGAGGAGGCGCGCAGTGTTTTTTGTCCCGCTCGATGACGTCACGGCTGGCTGCCTCGCGGGGGTTGGTGGAGAGAGGTCCTTACCAAGCTGTGAGCTTTGTTAGTGGTCAGTTGACTCGTAACCGCTGTTTTCCCACGCGGCTCGAGCTAGTGCGAGTATATATACTGGTTCCTCGCCACTCTCTCCCTCAGATCTGGTTTCTAGAACACACCCATCTTTTTGTCCCTTGCTATCTATCCCCGCTCCGCACCAGAGAATCTTTTCCTCTGCCTATCTCTCTCATTTTCCATATCTTTCACCACCTTTCTATTAACATTATATCCCCTCTGGTTAACTCTGCAAAATCAGCTTGATGCTGGCCAGTTGTATTGTGTGTTAAGGTCTGATATAACCTGTGTATGTTAGTTGTTAAGATAAGTGGATCACGAAGCATTGGTTGGCTTTCATATTGCCGCTTCCTATAATTATTAGTGTTCTGCTGGATTAGATAATGCTAGACTGGGAGTCTGATATAATAGGTATTGTTTCCTATGAGTGCTGGCTTCAGTTAAAAGAGGCACGACATACCTGAGAACTGGAGTTGATTGAGTAAATTCTAGTCTGTGTGCCATTGAGAGTAGAGCATGCACGAATGAGGGTTTTTTGCCTATACCATTCTGCACTGTTCTAGTCTCGATTGTTTGTCTTTGAGGTACGCCAGGAGAACGCTTAATACTTCGGTATTAAGGTTTCTCAAGAGAGCTACCCTTCATTATAACGTAATATTTGACGCACAGACTTGAGATTTGCACTAGGCTATGCAGCATGCCATGCGCACCAGTATCTCGTATCATTGACTCTAGCTAGACTTTATCAATCATAGTAGACATTAAGTATATTAACCTAATTACTCTTTTTATGCATACCCATTTATGATTACACGAGCATTTCGCAGCCTAGTTTGATGTATTGAGACACAAACGACTTAGGCTCTTTTTGTTGATAGGAATACTGCATTGTGGCGATTATTATTAGTGTTGTAGTGTTTAGGATATTCTTGGCTCCGACGGCATTATATATTCTGCCTTTTTGTGTGCATAGCCTGCACGAGCATTGTTCCACTGCCTGCCTTTTTGGGTTCCATTTCCGATACGAGCATCTTTACAGCATCTAACATTTAAAGAAGATTCCTTGTTAGTGTTGAAGGACATAAGTGCACTTTCTTTCATGCAGGAGTGCCTGACATTTATTGATTAAAGTAACGTAAGCTGTAACTTCTCTTACCACCTTACTTTGTATACCATAACCAAGCACCTACAGTTATAGGTAGTAATGGGCTGTTTTCACATAACATTAAGCCTAGAGTAGACGCACATTTATTGAGAGTTTGATAGCCTATTATTGCATATAGAACTCTGTAGAGTATTTGTGTTCTTTGTTCACTGGGAATATACTTCAGAGGTTGGAGCTAGCGCTTTCCGTTGTAACATTTATGCCATTACTAGTCCAATGAATAAGAGCCCTGATATATTTGAACCCCAGTCGTAACAAATGGCGACCTTACCTAGGATTTGGTGAACCTACATTTATTAGCAGGGAACATTTGTTGTTTTGGGGAATATTTTGCGGGGATCAGCAAGAATTTTTTTTTTTTTTTTTTTGCAACATAGTATAGCCCTTGAGTATTTCCGAGAATTTTTGTGTGTATATTGAGGTATAAGAGTTTGGGGTGCTTCTTTTCTGAATATTGTGGTGAGACATTTTTGTGAGCATCATGTCTTATACCGGATCAGAGGAGAATGGAGACACAGTACGTAATGTCGAAACTGAGGAACAGCAGTATGATGATATGGTTAATCAGGTGAACTGTGAGGAGGATGCTAGGATATTTTTGCAATGGCCTGTTACTGCCGAGCGGTTGGAGGGTGTGAATCGGTAAGGTCTTCAATGCCTGGCCACAGCTATCGGTCATGCGGTTACTAGCAGCATGACCAAGGATAACTTGATAACGTGTGTACTGGGCAGAGTGACTGGTGAGCGAGATGGGTTGAGTGCTCAGAGCCCTTCGGCCATGCTTCCCCTACACTCGACTCCCAGCCATCCCAGTAGTTTGCCGACCCCGGGTACGCTTCCGCAGTTGGGTGGTGGCTGGCAGGGTGGGTTGCCCCTGGGGGGACCACTGGTAATTTCAAACATTGTAGCACCTTCACCTCCTTCAGGGTTATCTCCAGAATTATTGCTTCAGCTCGAATTAGCTAAGATCGAAGAGAGAAAGGCTATCAGGGCAGGTGAGCTTCAGCATCAGCAGCAACAAAGGGCATGTGAGCTTCAGCAGCAATTAGAATTAGCCAAGATAGAAGAGAGAGCCAAGCTGGCAAAAATCCAAGCTGATTTGGAGTCGACTAGGTACTGTGCCGACATGGATGTAGAGAAGTCGCGGGTAGAGGCAACGGGACAGCGACTTGGGGCTGGTAACCGTGCTCATGATCAATCTCTCTCGCACTTATTGAAGCTGGTTCCGGTGTTTGATGAGAGTGGTGTAACAGAATTTTTCACACGCTTTGAGAAGAAGTGCCAGGAACACCAGTGGCCAGAGAATAAATGGGCAGCACTTGTATCCTCTAGATTAATAGGCAAGGGTCTTAAAGCCTACGATGCGTTACCTTTGGAGTTATGTATTGTGTACGAGGATCTCAAGGAGGCTGTCCTGAGGGCTTACGAATTGCAACCAGAAACGTACCGTTTGAAGTTCCGGGGTGTAACTAAGGGAAGAGATAGCACGTTTTTGGAACACGCCCGGGACTTGTCCGATGCTATGGGGAACTGGCTCCGATCGGAGAAGGTCACAACATTTGATGAAATTAAGCAGTTAATGATGTTGGAGCAGTTCTTTAAGAGCACGGGCGGTGATCTAACTTTGAACTTGAAGGAGAAAAACCCAAGAACTCTAGTCAAAGCAGCAGAAATGGCTGATCGACGGCTGTCGTTGATTCGGGGTTGCGGGTCCTCACAGAAGTACGATGTAAGTGCTAAGGACCGATATCCTCCCCCTCCCCGTAACAATGACACATTTAAACAGAAGAGCCATGAAACTAAAACTGATTCCAAACCTTACACCACACCGTTTGTGAAAAGTCAGGGGCCTTTTACATCACAGTATAAGCCGAAACCGAAATTTATGTGTTTTAGTTGCCACCAGGAGGGTCATAAGGCAAATGAGTGCCCTAGTCGACCTCCTCCGGCAGCCGTGTCTTTTGCTCACGTCATTGGAGTGTTCAAGAGGACATCGGAGTTTGTTAGAGGCATTTCTTCCGAGGTAAATACACTGCCAGTGCAGAAGGATCCGGAAGGCTTATTCCCTGTCCGTGATGCCTTTAGTGACCACAGGGGACTCAGTTGTGTGGAGTGGGGGGGTAGAAGACATGAGGTGAGAATTTTGCGTGACACTGGGGCATCGCAAACACTGTTGAGAAATTTCACTGGTCAATACGGCGCGGGTGGTTGAGGTTCAGGGAGTTAATGCGACAAGGTCATACCCGCTTGTGAGAATGATGGTGGAAGTTGATGGTGTGACTCGTGACCTGGATGTGGGAATTGTGGAGAAGTGCCTGTTGGGGGCGTCGACCTCCTTCTCGGCAACGACTTTGCGGGACCTACTTCTGAGGCTCCACCCTTGGTCGTTGCCGAGAAGCTGGCCGACGTGAGTGGGGAGGAGCAGGAGTGGGTTGAGAAGTGTCCGGTGCAGCCTATGGCGTGTGTTGTCACCGGAGATCCTGCATCATGGGAGTCACATTCTGGTCAACAATCTTTAGATCAGCGGAGGAAGGGTACCGAGAAGGGGTTGAAAGTTGATGCGGTTGAGAGTTTAGTATCAGCGGACATTCTCGGGGACTCAGTATTAGGACCAAATATCGAGTCTGAAGAAGACTCAGTAACTGTTGTGGAAAAGGCAGAGGATGGGCTTAAAAAGACGATGAGACAGCAACGGTACGCAGAGAGAGAGCAACGGGAGGCCAAATTTAATGTAGGAGGGGGGCATGAGTTGTTTCGCAAACACTTGGATAGGCTTGCTCCTTCGGACATTCGTAAGTTGCAATTGGAAGACCCGGAGGTTCTTGAATGTGGTACCGGTGCTGTCGAATTGAAGGAGGACAGTGTTGCACAGGCGAGAGATGTAGCAACGAGGTACCCTGACGCGTACCCTATGAGAAATGGGTCAGCGAGGACGGTGGTCCGAGGCTTGCTAGTGTGTTTTTCCCGGTATGGTTACCCGCAGGAGATTCATGTTGTTTTGTTTACTGCACGGGAGGCACCTGGGGAAAGTTTGGGATTCAGCCCTAATGAGCTCGTCTTTGGACACCGTGTGTTACGGCTGGATCGGCAATACATATTCGGGATTCTTGATCGTAGGACAGAAATGGCTTATGTGACAACGACACGCTCGATTCCAGTCCCAAATACTATATGCTCCAGACAACAAAAGCACCAACGCCCTACAGAGTTATCGTCTATGGTAACGAGGTACCTTAACTCGGCGAAAGTGTACAACGGGTAGGCTATGAGGCTAAACTCCCTCAGACATTTATAGGTTACGTTATTACTAAAGAAATGCAATACTCAAGAAACTACGTTAATATTAAGCCTCTAATAATGTAGAATAGAAGCAGGCTAAAGGTATGACAGTGAAATGCTAAATGACAAATGTACACGCCTACTTGAAAGCGCGTGCACTAGAATAACTGTCCCCTACTAACATGCACTAGCATGTAGCATACAAGATGTTCATGATCCAGTAGATACCTAATAATACACATGGAAGGAACATAAATAGTAGTCACTTATTATAATAATGAATCTATACTTGGAATAACTAAAAGGTTGCAGGCAACAGTACTGCGCCGGTAGCCTACTACCGCATAGGCTACTTCGCTTCTCTCACTCTGTCTCCCCTCTGAGTCCGTATGCGCCCTACGCAACAGAACTCCGGACACAGCAGCAAAACGACAGTGCAGTTAATTGATACATGAAAGTATTAATAGTGTTGTCTTGTGTGTGAGTAATGTGTATTGTAAAGTGTTACATACCTATACTTAAAGAGAGCTGCAATGCATAGTAAAATAAAGATATATCCCACTCATCATCCCATGTGTTCTAGCTAGCAGGCCAAGTCACAGGAACAACGAGTCCCAGCACCGAAAGCGAGAACCCAGGAAAAGACTGTAGAGAACACAAGGACAGATAAATTACGTTACTCTACTATACCGGCACTACGAGCGAGCTGTAGTCTCTGGTACTACACTCGCTCCTGGCTCGGTATGCAAATCAAGGCTAAGTCCTCGCCCCTCTACAGACAACTCCTGGGCATGGTCGGGCTCTTACACATGGCACCAGTCTAGTCACAAATTGGATGATGAGCGGGGCATATAACTCGTGAACATGTAGAACGTTCACCAACTATCCTCATCAAGAAGATCGCTGTTCACATTAACCCCTTAAATCTAATACATGTAAATATATGCTTGTCCTAAGAGTAATACGAGAGGTGAGTGCTGAAACTCCTTTAGGACCTCAAGGGAAGGTTATGCATTTAAATAGAGAGAAGAATGAAATGAGAGTAATGTCGTCAGAGAGAAAGAGTGCAACCGTGAGAAATTGGAGAGAGGGCAAGGGATGTTAGAATCTCAAAGGTTCTAGGCAACCTGATCATGGAACACACAGCGAGCCTCCAGGCAATGTGCTGTACGACAACATGGGCAGCCCAGGCAGCATAGGCAGGCGGCAATAGACTACCAACCCTGTCGCGCCTAGCTATAAGCGCAAGGCTGCCAACCAGTCCATACGTCTGGCAACCACCCCCCTGGCAGCGTGGCGCGTTGCTACCCTCTCGCTCTGAAGTCTAACTCACTCTCTCTCTCTGAATTCCCATTGTCTTATCTATCAACTTCTCTATTGATACTACATATTAAATGGAAGGTCTCGACATGGCTTAAAACAAAACCCACCACTGGTTAGCACATGACGAGACCTTTGCAGAGATACAAAGAACATAGTTATAAGTTGTCACACTCAATATACATAGCTGCTGACGGTAGCCAGCACGGTACAGTGGTACGGGCGGTACAGCGGAGTACCAAGGAGTACAATCAGGTTGCTTTGCCACGCACTGGGTGCGTCACAGCCCCCCCAAGATTTTAGATAATCGACCTTAGAAGCATTATCAAAATCTGACAGGCAACCAACCGACCTGCTACCCTTAGCTGCCACTAATTGCAAAAGGTGCACAACAACTGAAGTGTGAATTATACATAAAACACAATATCGCATGCATCATGCTACAACAATAAAGACTTACAAAACTAAAAAAAAAAAAATTCTCGTTTATTTTATTGTTTTATAATCTTTTTGGACGGCGTTATGATAGCCTAATTTTACTCCTGCTCAACCCACACACCGTGCACGACTATCCTGGATCATCAACCCTTGATAGACAATCTGCTATCACGTTCTCACTCCCGGCAATATGCTGAATGTTGAGATTATACTCTTGGAGCATTAGGGACCACCTGGTCAACCGCATATTCCGATTGTGAAACTGATTTAGGAATTTCAAGGGATGATGGTCCGTATAAATCGTCACTACCGGGCCGTAGGCTGGAACATAAACTTCGAAATGTTTGAGCGACAAAACGATAGCAAGAAGCTCCTTCTCTATAGTCGAGTAATTCCTTTGTGCCGAATTAAACTTGCGAGAAAAGAAGCTCACTGGGTGTTCCAAGCCCTCGGAATCAGTCTGCAGTAACACTGCCCCGGCACCCACACCGCTGGCATCAGTCGCCAGCTGAAAACTCCTGGAGAAGTCTGGGGCTCTCAAAATCGGATGTGTACACAGCAGGTGCTTGACTAGGTCGAAAGCCCTCTGACACTCCGCAGCCCAACAGAACTTCACTGACTTCGACAGTAGATCAGTTAACGGTGCTAAGACAGTAGAGTATCCCCGGATGAAGCGCCTATAATAGCCTATCATACCTAGGAACCGCATGACCTGGCGCTTAGTGGTGGGCCTGGGAAACATATTGATAGCCTGTATCTTGCTCAGGGGGGGGCACACCCGGCCTAACCCGACCACGAAGCCAAGATACTGCACAGTAGCCTTTACAAACTCGCACTTCCTCAGGTTCACCACCAGCCCAGCATCGTGCAACTTCCCAAACAGGGTCTCTAAGTGCCTTAGGTGATTTTCAAAATCGTCATCATACACTATCACGTCATCAA